>JABUQX010084377.1:12500-32439 GCA_015478945.1 Trachelipus rathkii
TCTAATTTGTCTGATATACCAGTATCCTATCAAATATATAATATCTTAATATACAAGCGTTTTCATTTTTGCATTTGTACTTACGAGACGTAATAAATGCTCAATTTCGTTCATTTTTGTTAAACATGTCGCAGATAGTGAGAAAGACTTACCACGTAAGAATTTCCGTAAATCTATAAAGTTGCTATTTATAAAATGATTGCTGAATTTAATACGAGCTTACGAAGATTAGCAACAAAAATATGACGGCGTGGTAGGGCCTCCCACGCTATTTTTAAAGTGATGAATATTTCATTCGATAAATCAGCTTTAAATCTAATTTCTTTCAAATCGATAAACATCACAATAGTTGGTGGTACACATATAATCATTTTCATTGCTCTGTTTATCCGAAATCGACGGACTCATTACAGCATCTAATTCCAATTGTTTGCAAAACAAAAGTAAACCTCATAAGAAATCGTGTTCGTTTTGGCACGAAATTCAGGCAATTAGTTCAGGCAATCAGGAGTGCCAAAGAAATCCTATGGATGTTAAGTGTAGGTTTAAGACAGACCAAATACGGAATTGAATGGACACTCTGTGTAACTCCCTTTTCCGACTCGGTAACCGACAAGCATTTTTCTCCTCCACATACTACATTGGGAAAATCTCGGACACTCTGGGTACCTCACCTTCTGCTCCGTGACTATACAAGCGACAAAAAGAAATTCACGTCTCTCTCAGGACTTGAGACTGCGGACTGTTACTGATGTCTCCATGACTAAAAGCTACCAGTTAGTTCCCTTTGCCAACAAACCCTTTAATATGAACGTTAAAAGGCAGTCGGCAAAGGTTAAGCCGTGGTACCCGTCAAGGTCGGTAGCTGTTACCACGGTAAAGCGTTTTTTGCACCCCCCAAAAAAAAACGTAAAAAGAGTTACTGCGATGTTCTGCAGTATACAAGAAAGTGCCAAAATATTTCAAAAGAAGTGCCATAATTAATGAAAAAATGAAAATGATATAAATGGTTTGCTCGTAACACCGTTAAATTAATTTAAAATTTCATTTTTTACAATTATTTTTCTTATTATTTAGAGTCTAGAAAGAAGGGAAAAATCAAAACCAGCTTTGATTCTCTTTCTTCTTTAATGAGACTTGTTAGACGAACGCTTTGGTCCTTTTGCCGACCACCCTTTAACCAGACAGTTATAAGGCGATCGGCTCAAGCCACTGTACCACGACAAGGTCGGTAGCCCTTTCCCACATGGTTGGTGCCTGGGAACCCCCATGGTCGTAGTGGAAAAAGAGAAGACAAATTAGCAGCCCTTGGACTCTCTCTCTCTCACCTCTCTCTCTCTCTCTCTCTCTCTCTCTCTCTATCTCTCTCTCTCTCCCTCTCTCTCTCTCTCTCTCCTCTCTCTCTCTCTCTCTCTCTCTCTCTCTCTCTCTACTCTCTCAGGACTTAAGACCGCGGACTGTTGCTGATGTTTCATGACTAAAAGCCACCAGTTAGTTCCACTTAGCCGACATACACTTTAATATGAACGTTAAAGACAGTCGGCAAAGTTCAAGCCGATGGTACCACGTTAGGTCGGTGGCTGTGCAGAAGCATTTTTACACCCCAAATAAAAGTCACATTTAAGTCGGAATATAGTGCAATGATGTAGACTTCATTTCTGAAAGACATACAAAGTCTATCAAGTCAGATCATTTTGCTAGTGCAGGAGCTTCCTCGTGCAAAGCAAGCAAAGACTAAACTATAGAAATTGTATACAATTGACATTGCCAAAGGAAACTAACGTCATGGCGTAAAGGAGTTGCGATCTCCAACTCACCATAGCTTAATTCCTAATACTTTTCTGAATCTGTAAGAGGTTTGTTGTTTAATAATGATTTTACCCACGACTACTACTACCTAAAAGATAAAAACAATTCTCTAACTTGTCGCGAACCTAATGTTTTTTAGGTAGAAAAAAATGTGTGTACAAATACCTTTACAGCATTCAGTAAAGCCAAGTCTTAGCCTTTCCCGTCAGTCTCTTGTGGTCAAAGCCCGTCCAGTAAACGCCAGGTCTTTCCACCAATCCTCGTTGGTCTAATGTCGGGCAGCATATTCGGCAATATCCACCGGAGGTCCTCCAGTCAGTTGCTTGCCCATACTCTGACCTTCCTAGAACCTCCGTGCAGACTCTCCATACTCGCCTCATTCATCTAGTTAGTAATGGTTAATTAGAGCAAAGAAACCTCATCGGGGCAACCTCCAGTTAATTTTCTAAGACCTAACTCTTGGTGCGTATGACACCCGTTGGGATAATATTTATCATTTTTTTTATGAATAATATCAATTGTGATTCATAGAGATTTGTCTAGATTGATTGAGATTCCGTGGGATTTTATTATATTAATGTGATTTATTTGAGATGAACGGGATTTATTTTAAATGAATGAGTCAAAAGGAGATTTTACTCTCCATCAGCGGCATTCGAACATTGGACTCCACGTCGCTGAAGTAACAGCCTGACCGGAGCTTTATCCACTAAATAATGTGCATCCGCTTTCCCAAAACAAACATATTAGTAAGTTGATGGTCAGCAGCAATTCTGCAAAGGCTAATGATACCGTGCTGGAAATGTTTCTGTAAAACACATGATTCTTTTCATTCTCTCAAGACAAGATAACCGATTCATCTAACAATATAGTCAGGAATGCGTTAGAGACTTGTTACTAGTATCGATCTTCGAGTCATGATTCATCTTACTCAGAGCAAGTATTGGACTAATTATTTTGGGAAAACCATTTCAGGCAGATAGCGTTTTAATTCCATATCCGCAATAAAGTTTTCTCCTTTTGTGGCAGATGTAATGTGCCATAGTCTATTCCATAAGCCTATGATACAATAATAGGCATACATGGATTCAGAGATACGCTTTCGCATACCTCGATCAAATTCAGTCAAAGATAAATATGAACCAGTAATTAAAGTTAAGAGACCTGAGTAATCATTTTCAAAACTTCTAGGTTCATTATAAGGAGTCAAGTCCATTCCTTCCAAGACCAAGACCTAACTCTTGGTAGCAAACCCTTACACCCTGGGTGTCGATCGCGGTTTTATGTATGATGACAGTAGTAGCTGCCTGCTTTATTGCCAGTGGCCGAAACTTTATTTCCAAATCACCATCGTTATTAGGGTTAGGTAGGGGGAGAAACGACTACTGGAACTACTTAGACATCAAGCTAATCCCTTATAGCCTCTCGCAGTCTATGCAGTCATAGACAGAGGGCCGACAGCCACTTTGCCTTGGTGACATTCTCGTTAAGATATTGAGTTGCAGCGTCTCGCAACCAGTTTTTAGGTGGAGACGTGTATTATGTTCAAAGAGTGTGGATTTTCTAATAATGACTGTATTTCAGTGGTTGAGGGAGTTTTAATATTAAAATATTTATTATATATGTTTTTTGTATGTGAGCAGTAAAAACATGTTTTAAAATGTATAAGAAGTGAAAGATGGTAAGATATAGGATCCTCAAATCCTCTCGTAAAATGAGAGATAGGCGACCACTGGCTCATCCCACCAATACAATGATTGTGAAATATCATATTTATACAGTCCAAATACTCAAGTTCGCTTGACCAAATATTATTTCTAAGGAACAATTGTACATGAATAAATAATCCCATGATTAGAGAAGGTATAGGGGAAATACTAGAACGGGCGCATGATTCAGTGCCCGTCATAGCAGAGCAGAGATCATCATCAATACTAACAAACGATTCGTTGCCATCTGGGAAAGATCTTCATATCTTCCTACTGTTTCGACTTCAGACCCCTTGTAAAAGTGCTGCTTACCATACGAAAATAATACTGAGGATACGTAAGTCTCCTCTGGCTTCAGTGGCAAACCCAATCTAGCAAGGTAGCTTTCAAGACTTATCAGATATTTATCAACAAAAGCCTTATTAGGTATTGTAGATGGAACTTCAAGACAAATAACTTGGTTGTCTCCTTGTCCCAAGATAGTAATAACATAACCATAGTTGAAGGCATGCGCTAAGATGGCGTTGATTGTGAGAATGATCCATCCTTTTTGACGCATGCTCTCAAATCCTCCTCTATGAAACCTATGTCCACCTTGTCCGCTGTTAGGTTCAGTATCGGGTAAAACTCCATCGTAAAGTCTTCGTTGGTATGTAACCAGGCTTTGGGAATACAATTTATGGGAAATAAAAACTTACCAAAATATTCATCGAAGACAGCGAATGGAGCTGCTGTGTTTTCATATCGAAACCTATTATTCCATTTCGAGAAGTCTAGATTTATAAATCGATATGCTTACCAGCTTTGTCATAGTTATATAATGATGAGAATAATGACAATCTATTATCTATCTCTACACCTGTTAACGACATCGTCTGATATATCATATCAGATAATACTGTGTCCGCCAAGTTCTTTTCGGTTACAGTTTGAAGACATCGGATCATGAAGGTCTGCTTGCAAAACATTCTGCCAAACATTTTCTCTTCTAATTCTTTTGGGACTAGAACGAAATGGCAGTGTTCTTTGGGTAAGGTCCCATGCTCATCAAAGTAGTCTATAACTTGTTTAATGTATTTTTCGGGATCCTTAATATAATCAAGTAACACCTTTGTGTTATTATGAGGTTGATATTGTGGTCTTTTGCCATCTTTGTAAAACGAACATCTGTCAAAACACTGAGACCAAGAGGATCGACATGGTGTCATGGCCTTATCAGCTATCATGTCATATAAAGGCATGTCGGTTTTAAATTTTCCAAGTCCTTTAATGTTATATTCAAGCCAGGGCATTAATCCTATAGCTTTCATCTCTGAACCATTTGGCCATGACCTTGTTTTGACATATCTTCCAAAATGTCTATTTTTTAGATTCTCATTATGATTAGGCCATTTTTTATTTTTAGTATAGAAATTAGTTATTATGGTTTTCTTCATCTGTGCTGCAACTTCTATGGATGGCGTACCATCACCAGGGACAACTAAGCTAAATTTAAGTTGTTTTTGTCTCAAATGAGTGAAAATTCAGGACATATGGTAGTTAGATATATTATTATTGACTAATACAAAATAGTTCTATCTGATGCCTTCAATTCTGGACTGAGGTTTGTTGTGGAAACATAAAAGTGTGTTGAAACATTTTGCATGGAGTTGGTCAAATAAGTTCTGCTGTGGTGTGCTGATTGTAACCTATGATCTAATGTTCCTCTATCGATGTATGCCATCTGCGGATCCATTAACAGCTCAGAATCCAACTTTATGTCACTTATCATGTTTAAATTGATCATTAAGTAACTAAATATTTGAGCCTGTAAGTTTCTGCCCAAGGTTTGAGGGTTATTAATCTCCTTATTTCTGGTCCCAACCCCATAATATCTATCTTAAGAGAAGGGTTTCTCACTATCCTTTCCGCTGTTTCGCTCCCGAAATAAGGTTTATACGAACCTCTGTGGTCTGAATAAAAAGTGGACTTATTTGAGGAATTAATTTCGTCACACGTGACAGATATATAACCAGACAGTTTTTCAAATCTCGTAGGAGTAAGCCTTATCTGTTCACCTGGGAATGGAGTCGTAACGCCAAATATTTGTTTGTCCCAAGTTACACATCTCAATTCATTTGCCATATACATAGAGCAATCATACCTATCTATGAAATCATATAAGTTGTATGTATATTGTAGTTTAGTCTCTTCATAGTCTCTTCTTCACTTCACTTAGGCAAGTCATTATTTTCTGAATTCCCTCATTAACATTACCTGTGGCAATTCGTGTTAATGTACCAGTATTTGTGAGTCTGGTTGGGAGATTGTCTGTTATCCCAATATTAGAACATCTATATACTTCAGAGCTCCATGCAGCGTAGAACGGATTAGCACTCCATAACTGATTAATAAACATTGCCTTAGACTCCTCTGTATAGTAATCAAGCCACTTCCTTATTTCAGGATTGGTGACATTCTCGTTAAGATATTGAGTTGCAGCGTCTCGCAACCAGTTTTTAGGTGGAGACATGTGTATTATGTGTAATGAGTGTGGATTTTCTAATAATGACTGTATTTCAGTGGTTGAGGGAGTTTTAATATTAAAATATTTATTATATATGTTTTTTGTATGTGAGCAGTAAAAACATGTTTTAAAATGTTTAAGAAGTGAAAGATGGTAAGATATAGGATTCTCAAATCCTCTCATAAAAATGAGAGATAGGCGACCACTGGCTCATCCCACCAATACAATGATTGTGAAATATCATATTTATACAGTCCAAATACTCAAGTTCGCTTGACCAAGTATTATTTCTAAGGAACAATTCTACATGAATAAATAATCCCATGATTAGAGAAGGTATAGGGGAAATACTAGAACGGCCGCATGATTCAGTGCCCGTCATAGCAGAACAGAGATCATCATCAATACTAACAAACGATTCGTTGCCATCTGGGAAAGACCTTCGTATCTTCTTCCTACTGTTTCGACTTCAGACCCCTTGTAAAAGTGCTGCTTACCATACGAAAATAATACTGAGGATACGTAAGTCTCCTCTGGCTTCAGTGGCAAACCCAATCTAGCAAGGTAGCTTTCAAGACCTATTCAACTAAAGCCTTATTAGGTATTGTAGATGGAACTTCAAGACAAATAACTTGGTTGTCTCCTTGTCCCAAGATAGTAATAACATAACCATAGTTCAAGGCATGCGCCAAGATGCGCATGCCCTCAAATCCTCCTCTATGAAACCTATGTCCACCTTGTCCGCTGTTAGGTTCAGTATCGGGTAAAACTCCATCGTAAAGTCTTCGTTGGTTTGTAACCAGGCTTCGGCACCTTATGGGAATTTTGAAATAAAAACTTCTTACCAAAATATTCATCGAAGACAGCGAATGGAGCTGCTGTGTTTTCATATCGAAACCTGTTATTCCATTTCGAGAAGTCTAGATTTATAAATACGATATGCTTACCAGCTTTGTTAGTTATATAATGATGAGAATAATGACAATCTATTATCTATATCTACCACCTGTTAACGACATCGTCATGATATATCATATCAGATATGCATGTGTCTATTAGATTCTTTTCGGTTACAGTTGAAGACATCGGATCATGAAGGTCTGCTTGCAGAACATTCTGCCAAACATTTTCTCTTCTAATTCTTTTGGGACGAACGAAATGGCAGTGTTCTTTGGGTAAGGTCCCATGCTCATCAAAGTAGTATATAACTTGTTTAATGTATTTTTCGGGAGCCTTGATACAATCAAGTAACACCCTTGCGTTATTATGAGGTTGATATTGTGGTCTTTTGCCATCTTTGAAAAACGAACATCTGTCAAAACACAGAGACCAAGAGGATCGACATGGTGCCATGGCCTTATCAGCTATCATGTCAAATAAAGGCATGTCGGTTTTAAATTTTCCAAGTCCTTTAATGTTATATTCAAGCCAGGGCATTAATCCTATAGCTTTCATCTCTGAACCATTTGGCCATGACCTTGTTTTGACATATCTTACACAATGTCTATTTTGTAGATTCTCATTATGATTAGGCCATTTTTTATTTTTAGTATAGAAATTAGTTATTGTGGTTTTCTTCATCTGTGCTGCAACTTCTTTGGATGGCGTACCATCACCAGGTACAAAGCTAAATTTAAGTTGTTTTTTGTCTCAAATGAGTGAAAAGTTCAGGACATATGGTAGTTAGATATATTATTATTGACTGGTACACAATAGTTCTATCTGATGCCTTCAATTCTGGACTGAGGTTTGTTGTGGAAACAAAAGTGTGTTGAAACATTTTGCATGGAGTTGGTCAAATAAGTTCTGCTGTGGTGTGCTGATTGTAACCTATGATCTAATGTCCCTCTATCGATGTATGCCATCTGCGGATCCATTGACAGCTTAGAATCCAACTTTGTCACTTATCATAAGTTTAAATTGATCATTAAGTAACGGTAAATACTCTCGGAGCCTGTAAGTTTCTGCCCAAGCTTTGAGGGTTATTAATCTCCTTATTTCTGCTCCCAACCCCATAATATCTATCTTAAGAGAAGGGTTTCTCACTATCCTTTCCGCTGTTTCGCTCCCAAAATAAGGTTTATATGAACCTCTGTGGTCTGAATAAAAAGTGGACTTATTTGAGGGATTAAATTCGTCACACGTGACAGATAATATAACCAGACTGTTTTTCAAATCTCGTAGGAGTAAGCCTTATCTGTTCACCTGGGAATGGAGTCGTAACGCCAAATATTTGTTTGTCCCAAGTTACACATCTCAATTCATTTGCCATATACATAGAATATTAGACCTTCTCTAATCCCTTTCCTCGTATTTTATATTGGTAGTTTCTATTTGGTAAATAAGATGTCTCTCTTCTTTCACTTCTTCATCTTCACTTAGGCAAGTCATTATTTTCTGAATTCCGTCATTACAATTATCCTGTGGCAATTCGTGTAATGTACTAGTCATTTTTGTGATTCTGGTTGAGAGATTTGTCTGCTAACCAATATTAGAATCGAATCTTATACATCCTTCAAGAGCTCCCATGTAGCATAGAATAGGATAGCATTCCATAACTGATTAATACAGCATTGCCTTAAAGACTCTCTGTATAGTAGCAAGCACTTCTTATTTCAGGATTGGTGACATTCTCGTTAAGATATTTAGTTGCAGCGTCTCGCAACCAGTTTTTAGGTGGAGACATGTGTATTATGTGTAAAGAGTGTGGATTTTCTAATAATGACTGTATTTCAGTGGTTGAGGGAGTTTTAATATTAAAATATTTATTATATATTTTTTTTGTATGTGAGCAGTAAAAACATGTTTTAAAATGTTTAAGAAGTGAAAGATGGTAGGATATAGGATCCTCAAATCCTCTCGTAAAATGAGAGATAGGCGACCACTGGCTCATCCCACCAATACAGTGATTGTGAAATATCATATTTATACAGTCCAAATACTCAAGTTCGCTTGACCATGTATTATTTCTAAGAAACAATTCTACATGAATAAATAATCCCATGATTAGAGAAGGTATAGGGGAAATATAGAACGGGCTCATGATTCAGTGCCCGTCATAGCAGAGCAGAGACCATCATCAATACTAACAAACGATTCGTTGCCATCTGGGAAAGATCTTCGTATCTTCTTCCTACTGTTTCGACTTCAGACCCCTTGTAAAAGTGCTGCTTACCATACGAAAATAATACTGAGGATACATAAGTCTCCTCTGGCTTCAGTGACAAACCCAATCTAGCAAGGTAGCTTTCAAGACCTATTCAACTAAAGCCTTATTAGGTATTGTAGATGGAACTTCAAGACAAATAACTTGGTTGTCTCCTTGTCCCAAGATAGTAATAACATAACCATAGTTGAAGTCATGCGCTAAGATGGCGTTGATTGTGAGAATGGTCCATCCTTTTTGACGCATACCCTCAAATCCTCCTCTATGAAACCTATGTCCACCTTGTCCGCTGTTAGGTTCAGTATCGGGTAAAACTCCATCGTAAAGTCTTCGTTGGTATGTAACCAGGCTTTGGGAATACAATTTATGGGAATTTTGAAAAAAAAACTTACCAAAATATTCATCGAAGACAGCGAATGGAGCTGCTGTGTTTTCATATCGAAACCTATTATTCCATTTCGAGAAGTCTAGATTTATAAATACGATATGCTTACCAGCTTTGTCATAGTTATATAATGATGAGAATAAGGACAATCTATTATCTATCTCTACACCTGTTAACGACATCGTCTGATATATCATATCAGATAATACTGTGTCCGCCAAGTTCTTTTCGGTTACAGTTTGAAGATATCGGATCATGAAGGTTTGCTTGCAAAACATTCTGCCAAACATTTTCTCTTCTAATTCTTTTGGGACTAGAACAAAATGGCAGTTTTCTTTGGGTAAGGTCCCATGCTCATCAAAGTAGTCTATAACTTGTTTAATGTATTTTTCGGGAGCCTTGATACAATCAAGTAACACCCTTGCGTTATTATGAGGTTGATATTGTGGTCTTTTGCCATCTTTGAAAAACGAACATCTGTCAAAACACAGAGACCAAGAGGATCGACATGGTGCCATGGCCTTATCAGCTATCATGTCATATAAAGGCATGTCGGTTTTAAATTTTCCAAGTCCTTTAATGCTATATTCAAGCCAGGGCATTAATCCTATAGCTTTCATCTCTGAACCATTTGGCCATGACCTTGTTTTGACATATCTTCCAAAATGTCTATTTTTTAGATTCTCATTATGATTAGGCCATTTTTTATTTTTAGTATAGAAATTATTCTTCATCTGTGCTGCAACTTCTATGGATGGCGTACCATCATCAGGGACAACTAAGCTAAATTTAAGTTGTTTTTGTCTCAAATGAGTGAAAATTCAGGACATATGGTAGTTAGATATATTATTATTGACTAATACAAAATAGTTCTATCTGATGCCTTCAATTCTGGACTGAGGTTTGTTGTGGAAACATAAAAGTGTGTTGAAACATTTTGCATGGAGTTGGTCAAATAAGTTCTGCTGTGGTGTGCTGATTGTAACCTATGATCTAATGTCCCTCTATCGATGTATGCCATCTGCGGATCCATTAACAGCTCAGAATCCAACTTTATGTCACTTATCATAAGTTTAAATTGATCATTAAGTAACGGTAAATACTCTCGGAGCCTGTACGTTTCTGCCCAAGCTTTGAGGGTAATTAATCTCCTTATTTCTGCTCCTAACCCCATAATATCTTAAGAGAAGGGTTTCTCACTATCCTTTCCACTGTTTCGCTCCCGAAATAAGGTTTATACGAACCTCTGTGGTCTGAATAAAAAGTAGACTTATTTGAGGGATTAAATTCGTCACACGTGACAGATGTATAACCAGACTGTTTTTCAAATCTCGTAGGAGTAAGCCTTATCTGTTCACCTGGGAATGGAGTCGTAACGCCAAATATTTGTTTGTCCCAAGTTACACATCTCAATTCATTTGCCATATACATAGAGCAATCATACCTATCTATGAAATCATATAAGTTGTATGTATATTGTAGTTTCATTTTAGCATACAGTCTCTTCTTCTTCACTTCTTCAGTTCACTTAGGCAAGTCATTATTTTCTGAATTCCCTCATTAACATTACCTGTGGCAATTCGTGTTAATGTACCAGTATTTGTGAGTCTGGTTGAGAGATTGTCTGCTATCCCAATATTAGAACATCTATATACTTCAGAGCTCCATGTAGCATAGAATGGAGTAGCACTCCATAACTGATTAATACACATTGCCTTAGACTCCTCTGTATAGTAGTCAAGCCACTTCCTTATTTCAGGATTGGTGACATTCTCGTTAAGATATTGAGTTGCAGCGTCTCGCAACCATTTTTTAGGTGGAGACATGTGTATTATGTGTAAAGAGTGTGGATTTTCTAATAAGATGACTGTAATTTCAGTGTTTAAGGGGGTTTTAATATTATAAATATGTCCATTATATATGTTTTTTGTATGTGAGCAGTAAAAACTGTTTAAAATAGTTAACGAAGTCGAATGTTCGGTAGGATATATGGATCCCTCAAATCCTCTCGTAAAAATGAGACAGACCCGTGCTAAGTCAAACCTAGAAAAACCCTCTATAAGAATTAAACATCTCAGAGGACCTGCCCAAGCAAACAATAGAAAACTTTATGAGAAGACTATCTTCATAAACTTCAAGTGAGATTAAAATATTTTTTTTACTTTTAGCTAAATTTAAAGCTATTTTTCATCTTGGTGTAGTTTTATCCCTTTATTAACTAAGACTCCTAAAAATTGACCACAGAACTTTTTTACAAGTTAAAGATAAATAAAAATCGAATTATTCAAAAATCCTTAAAAAATATATACGTTTACATTTCCCATGTCAAAATTCAAAACAAAGAAATATATAAATTTAACCTTTATATACACTTTTAAAAATAATTTTCTATAAATAAAATTTAATATAATAATGGTAAAGTTTTACATATCCCGACACATTGGTAAAAAATCGTTGTTGCCAGATTGTGCTACAAAAGTGTAATTGCGCTACAATACTAATTTATCTGCGGTCAGAAAACAAAATTTCAATTTTTAAAGCTTATATCTCCAAGAGCTTTAATAAATTTAATAAATGGATTGTTTTCAAATTTTCTTATAAATATAAATTGGGCAAGATACCCTAATAAATGGTTATTCCTCGTTAGTTTTGTTGGTATTTTAGAATTCACTTATAAAAAAAATTATTGCACTTTAAACCACCTAACCTAACCTAACCTAACCTAACTTAAATTTTAATATCTAGTATGTCATAACTGAAAAATTGATATATTTTACCTTTGACGATGTTCCTTGAATAGTATTAGTGTGAACACCAGTTTCTGGATCTTTAAAATGTATTGAATGATTAACAGTAAGATGTTGAAAATCTAAATTATGAAGATGTTTTAAGCCTTTTCAACAATCCGTATATATAATAGAATCCTTTTCAACCCTCGAGAAAGGTTTTTTGTTCTATATAATTTCATCATATCGCCAAATACTTTGATAATGTAGGCTTGTTAAAAATTGAAAACTTACCGATCCAGTTCAACAAGTAAATAGTGTTCAAATTGCTGGTTGCAGGTCTGACATCCTTAGCGGCAAAGAAGTTCTTCTCCCCCCCCCCCTTGATTGTATATATGCTGCGTGAAACTTTTGCTAGACCGACCGGACCTACAGAGTTGCGACTTGTTTCCTAGTGATCCCGTCTTTTTTTTTATAACAAGGCTTTGTTAACGTACTCCTGTTTCCACATTGTCACTTGAGAGACATACGCATTGGAAGGTAAAACGTTTCAAGAAAAATAGCTCATGAAATCTTAATTCAAATTAGTAAGCTTAATTATATGACTGCTTAATTATATAACTAGATCGGGTCTTATTTAACTGACCAAAGAGCTCACGAAATAAATAAAATAGTTACTAATTTCTCGATCAGAATCAAGATTGAGCTGTGCAGGTTTCATAAATGGAGTGGCCTGCTCTTCTAATTGTAGATACCTTCACCTTACCCTAAGGAAGATGGAACTTGTTGTAAAATAGTTATTATTTAGCAAGGAAATGCCATCTTTGCACTGGCAGATTATTACCAATTGAAAGGCGTGTTCTTTATAAAAACAAAAATACCTATGAAGATAAATATAAAGATCATAGATGCCCTGACATATTCAACGAATGAGAATGAGTTGTACTGATCCACCAAGTAATAAACATACTTATCATACTAAGGAAGATGATATATATGCTTTAGTCAGCTTATTGTTTTAAACAACTTGAATATTTCAAATCAAATCCAATTCCAGAGATGATATAATTTATATCCTCAAAGACAACACAAAAAAAAATAATGGTATGGTTTTATCATACCTGACCAGATAATGTCTGCCAGATTCTTTTCGGTTACGATCGGTATGGCTCGTATCATAAAAAGCCTGCTTACAGAACATAGGCCTATTTGAATAGGTTTGGTTAGACCTACGAGAATCCGCTAAATCTGTAGCTATGAAAGCATTGGATCCATGACTCCTGTTCCGGGGTCATTGCCTTATCAAACACCATGTCATGTAATGGCACGTTACAATCATATTTCACCCAGTTTGTGAATATTGTATGGTAACCATGGCTTAAGTCTGATTGCTTTCATTTCGGATGTGACTGGCAAGTTTTATATCTGACATCTTTTAAAATTAATATGATTTAAATTCATTTTCTTTAATTCGGTTAGGATTTGTGTTTCATGTAATAATTTGTAATTATTAATGTCTTCTTAATTTGTGCCGCAATTTCCGATGACTGCTTTATTGTATTAAATGCAAAACTTGTACACCTATCTTTAGTTTGATGGAACCTCTCTACTCCATCTTTAGTAGAAGACCAAATGTGTTTGAATACCCATTGGAATTTAACATAGTGTTTCATTTTGATGGATAATTCAAAATTTTTTAGATGTTTAAATTATTTAGTTATAAATTAAAGTAGTTCAAACCATCAATAGTTGTTCCAACCAATGTAATTTCTTGATATTTAGGCTCTAAACTAATTAATTTAGCTACAACTAAAGATTTCTATTTTTTTTATAATAAAATACCCGTTCTATATTTTAAGCCTACACACAACACGAGCTAATGTGACTTCATGATGAATCCGTTGCGTAAGCTAATGTGATTTCACGATGAATTCGTTTAAAATCATATCTGTGAAAGGTAGGAAATCAGATCAATAGGATCTTCAATAATATTAGTAACTTGCGATTAAGATTTTTCTTGGATTTAACAATTATTCTTAATTAAGAATAATGAGGTTTCGATTAAATTCCAGCCCGTATGTAAAAAGACATCTCCATTTTTGGATTGATATAGAGTTTGTCATTCAATCTGTGACACTTTATCAAGTTTGCTGAATTCATACGTTTTTATTCCTTTTCTTACAGTACTTGTTGTATTGTACCGTCTTACATTTTTTGTCAAATGTGTATGATGTTTAAACATGCTTTCTAATTTGAGATTTAAAAAATGAATGTTTGTACCAATGACGAATTATAAGTTTCATCATAAGGCGTGTTTTTTTTACCAAATGTCATATATTAAAGTAGACTTTAATTCAAAATTAATTAAAACCTATGTTTACAAGTCTCACCAATCAATATAATTAATTCAAGGATTATTTTGTTTAGTAAGCTCCTCTTTGGAATAGTAAACCTTATTTTTAAATGAAGATCTATATTAGTAGCATTGCAAAAAATCCTGCCTTTAATAGGAAGACCATCTTTACAGAGCCTACAAGTAAATTTCTTATATGATAATTTTTCACATAACGAGCTGGCAAACCTTGAAAACGCCTATACGGAAGAAACCTATATCTTCACAGGACATGCAAACAAACCTAGAAAACTTTAGGAGAAGATTATCTTCATGAACGGGTGCCTTTATTCAAGTGAAGATTAACTTTTTTTTTTTTACTTTGATCTAATTTAAAGCTATTTTCCAATAAAAAAAATATTTATCCCTTTTAGGAACTAAGAAACTCGTCAAAATTTTCGGAAAAATAAATCAACGTGTAAAATAAAACAATTATTATTAGGTAAACAATTGAACCGCAAAATTCATATAACAATCCAAACGAATATATATAAATTTCATTTATAGTCATAAACTTTTTGAAATAGCTTTGTATAAAATTCAAAATTAATAATAATTGTTCAAATAATTGAAAATATTATAATATATATATATATTATATTATTATATAATATATATATATATAATATATATATATATATATATATATTATATCATATATATATTATATATATATTATATAGCCTATATATATTATATATATTATATATATATATAGCCTATAATATATATATATATATATATATATTATATATATATATATATATATAGATATTATATTATATATATAGATATAATATTATATATTAATATATATATATATAATATAGACTTTTAAACTTCATCTTCAAATTACAAAGACGGTTACCTGGATAATTAATTAGCTTAAAAATGTATGAATAATATGATGGATGGATTACCTGTCTCAGGTGAGAATACATTTGAAGATTGGTAAGAATATTAATGAACAGAGGGGAATAACATCGCTCAACAATGAATGAATACCTGAAACTTTACTATCTCCGGAAAGCGCCTTAGCGGAAGGAAAAATACATTAAATAAATTATTGTGTCAGCATATCAAAAGTTTTAAAATCACAGTTCAAACATCCAAGAAAGGAAAATCAATTAGAAATGGAAAAACTTTGCATGAAATAAAACCTTTGAAGGAAAAATTCTTTAGCGTTGCTAAAAGTTCGTAGGAGTCCATGCTCGAAATTAAATAATAATAAATAATAATAATAATCATAATAATAATAATTAATTGGTAGATAATGATAATAGTAAGAATGAAGATGTTAATTAATTAATGTAACTGAAGAAGGAGCGATATCAGAAATTAATGATAGCATGACTTAAAGCTTATTATTATATATTATCTATTTTATATTATTAATTATTATTATTATTATTATTACTTATTATTGTTTCCAAACATTGAAATCGAATGCGAGTGAAAGTGAATGCAATTATACTAATATCGAGTGGATAGACAAAGATCCTGTGTGAATAAAAGACCATTTAAGTGTTCTGTATATATTAATATTATACCAACTGCATTTTAAAAATAAATTGTTCGAACACACATGTGAAAAACATCTTCGTGTCCAACATTGTGGTAAAATTTTGATAGAATTGAAATTCATTCTGGTTAAAAAACCATTTTCGTGTCAAACTTGTGATATATTCGTTTTAATCATATTGGTAATTTTACCAGACACCTTCGAATTTATTCAATGTACCGAGTGTGGCCAAAGATTTTCCAGGAAAGATTCCCTTAAAACACATTTTGAAAAACTACCGTTGTAAATTTAATATAGCTAGACTCCAGAAACAAACATGCATGCATCTAAAAAAAAAAATAATATAACAGCAACAGGAAAATAAATAACATTTTTGAACTCCGCGAACAATTTAATGGGTGAAACAAAAAAAAATAAATTTTATTCTAAAATTTATTAATAACCTTAAATATTAGTATCATCTTAGGCCTGGCAGCGTTCGCTCTGAGTAAGTTTCAGTTTTTGCAGTAGAAGGAGCGCAAGAGTTGCCAAAAAAATTATTTTATCATGCTCTAGAGAAAATGTTAATTTTTTTTTATAAGCAAAATTATGCCCGCGGCTTAATATTTTTATGCCCGCGACCTGTTTGACAGATAATTATTATTTTTTATTTTTTTTTTATTTCGGACTTATTATTTTCCTTTTTTTCCTTTTTGACTTATTATTTTTTTCGTCCTTGAATCAAACATTAATTATATATATATATATATAATATATATTTATATATATATATATATATAATATATTATATATATATATATATATATATTATATATATATATATATATATAATATATATATTATAGAGTTTGCGTTGGGGAAAATACGTAATTGACAACATTTTCTTGCAGTGTTGCAATAGACAGCACAACCCTGCAATAGAAGAGATAAATAATCTCTCTTCTCTCTCATCTCTTCTTACCTCTGCTACTATATATATATATGAATATTATATATATATAGATATATATATATATTATAATATATATATATATATATCCTATATATATATACTATATATATATATAATTATTATATATATATATTAATATATAATATATAATTGAAGCTTTTTCGAACTTTTTTTAACGTTTTTGTCCATAATTCAGGCCCCTACTTCGCTCCCGGCTTCATGCAATGTTTTTTCGGTTGTTGAGGAGGACGCAAGTGCTTATAGTGTTTTTGTCAGTTTGTGTTGCTTTGTGGTTGATTTATATTTGTTTGGAATTTCGGAAGCATGTCCAGCATTAATTCAAAGAGACAAAAGTTATCTTTATATAATTTTCAAAGAAGAATGGACGAAAGATTATTTTTCCATCGAAAATAAAGGCAGACCAATATGCCTTGTATGTGGGGAATCTGTTTCAGTACCAAAGAAATACAATCTTGAGCGCCATTATTCTTCCAAGCATAAGGAATTGGTAATGTGCAAGGGGAAAGTAGCTCGAAAAAATATCATCTTAAAATACACTAAAAAGGCCAAGCAATCAATATTGCAAGCATACACATACAACATAAATAGCTCCATTTGTTCCGAAGCAACCTATGAGAGTTTCTGACATTAATTAGCAAAGGCTCTGAAACCACATTCAGAAGGAGAATTCATAAAAGAATCTTAGTGACGCAGCAAAAGTTTTTAACTCCCAGATAACAGTAAATTATCGAAAGCATCCAGTTTATCACGAAGAAACAGTGTCTTATCGCAATCTTGTGAAATGGCTAATGACACTTGATTAACTTGAAGAAAGCAGTCATGCGCCTTTAAATTTATGTCTTGGCTTCGTTGTAAACCCCCTTTAGACATCACGAAGTTACAGCACAGTTGGGCAATTTTTCATTCGTGAGTTGATTCTGACTTCCATATCAGAGAGGAACTGCTTTGCTTGAAATCTATGCATGGAAGTACAACAGGTGGAGAAATTTTTTCCCATGTAAAGTCTGCAATTATTGATTATGAATTATCCTTTGAAAAACTAATTGGTATTGCCACTGATCGGTGCACCATCAAATGGTGAGAACTCAAAAGGACTATGTTGCCTTTGATTTAAAGAAGGAAAGCTGGAAGAGAGGCACGTTACTGATAATAACTTAAATTCGTTTTCATTGTATAAATTCACCGAACAAAATTTGTGTGCCGTTTCCTTGAAAAATGACGAAATGTGATGTCTATTTTGAAATTATTAATTTAAATTAAAAGTAACAGGTCTAAATAAATAGCACTTTAGAAGTTTTTATTAGACTCTTGAAGCATCGTTTATTGGAAATTCTGTTATATTAATTGTGAAGTTCCGTTGGCTGTCAAATAGGATTCTATGCTCAAATAGATTTTCGATGACTGCAGAAATGAATAATGATATTCATGACACTGAAAAAAATGTCCACCATGAGCTGGAGATAGGAAGAATGGCTTGTTGTGATTTGCATCTCTGTGGTCATCACTGCAGCAAGTTAATAATTTAAAACGTAAAATTACAGGGACCAGATTTTATTGATTACTTCGCTTTATACATCAATTAAATCACTTTTCACCATGTTACAACTGTTAATCGGCACAGGCTTAAAGAAAACTAATCTAACCCATTTTCCAACATTACATGGAAGAAAACCAGTTTCAGCAGTGGCGTATTCCGAGGCCTGCTCATTTCTCTATGATGAATTTGAAAAAAAGGTTTATTGATCTTTAAAAAGTTCAAATTGAGCTCAGATATTCGACGCCCCATTTAACGTAAGGTCAGAAGATGCACCTGATTCATTAACAACTTAGAACTAATTAACTTGCGCTAGTGCGCATAATGCATTGAAAGCTAAAAATTTAACTGTGTGACTCCTCTTCAGTTTTATAGTCTTTATTTAACCGAGAAGGAGTTCCCACTGCTACGAAATCATGCGCTAAAAGTTGTTAAAATATTTGGCACATACATTAGAATATGTAACAGTTCTTTTCAAAATTAAAATTGACAAAGAATCCCTTCGTGCAAGATAACTGACAGTAACATTCCTAATCAATTCGCCTTGCTAGCTCTACATAGTGGCCTCCAAATTCACAAAGAACTCTCTGAGAAAAACAGAATTGCAGCCTTCCGCACTTAGATTAAAAAAAATGCTGTATTTCAGTAAGTAGAATATATATATATTATATATATATAATATATTATATTATATATATATATAATATTTATAATATATATATATTATATAATTATATAGAAATTAAAATATATATTCAATATACTATATATAATATATAATTTCAGTTATCATGATTAATTACTATTTATTTTAATTCAATATTTATCTGTTTAAAAGTTATATTAATATATAGATCAAATTAAATATTTAATTAAATTAAATAAGTAATAAATATGAACAATATATATATATATATATATATATATATATATAATATATATATATTATAATAAATATTATAATATATATATATATATATTAATATATATATATATATTTTATAATATATATATATATTATATATATTGGCCCGTTCACAATGAAAAAATCCTTCTAAAACTTTGCACGCCATTTTAAAAAAGTCCCGCACCCGCTCTAGAGTCCTAGAACAAATGTTAATTTTTTTTAATTTTTTTAAGAGGAAGGAGTTAACGTGGGACCGTGTGGGGACGAAGTCCCCTCGTCGTCCCCCGGGAGTAGGCGGAAACCCCGACTC
>JABUQX010084378.1:2500-10000 GCA_015478945.1 Trachelipus rathkii
TACATGTTGAAATCAATTCAACTCATGTTTACACATGGCAGCTTTAAGGTATACATACGATCATAGAATCAAGAATCAATTAATTAGATAATTACATTCCTTTACGTTTATGCGAATTGTCTTTATTTCCATATGTCCCTTACAACTCTTTGTCTTTTTACCCTACCATCATAACATCATTTTTTACCTTATGGTTCATAGATGCATAGAAGCACCTTCTGCTTTACTGCTTTACTGCTTTAGGGTCTGCAAAACAAGAATTTTTAGTTAAAGCATATGCTTTATATGTCTTAAAGCAGTAAAACAATATCGCATTTGCACAGCAACAGTGTGAATTATGTATTGAGCATATTACATGCATTAATGCATTAATGCATCGATGCATCGATGCATCGAAACATCGATACTTTATTGCATTATGTCTTTACGTCTTTAAGTTTTTAGGTTATTAAAATATCGATTGTCGATTATTCGATTATCGATTATTCGATAAATAAGTTAAAAAGTTCATTGTATAATAATGCAATTCATTTTTCTTAATAAAAGTTTTCGATTTAATCGTTGGATTAATAAAATCATCACCTTAAGTCCGCTAAGCTCTTTTATCTCATCATTTTCGTTATTAAACGAACATGATTACAAACTCACGTAATTAAGTAGAAACACAATAGAAATGTCAGCCTCCAGATGTCACTTAGTTCAGATTTTTAAACTATGAATCTGTACTTATATTAAATACAAGCAATAAAGGAAGAAATAATAAATAAATACATAAATTAAAACTACAAGTCTTTAAAAATTTTTTACAATTTTCATTTGATGATCTATGAAATATTTACAAACTAGAATCCAATATTTATATATATATATATATATTATATATATATATATATATTTATATATATTTATATATATATATATATATATATATTATATATATATATATAATATATATATATACTATACAGTATACATTTTACAAATATTTCAAATAGAAATAGTTGTATATATTATATATATATATATATATATATATATATATATATATATATATATATATATATATATATATATATATATATATAATATTTATAAAATAAAAATATATATATATATATATATCTTATAATATTTCACAGGTCTACAAAATTCTTTCAAAATATTATTATTATTATATTTCGATGTATATTGAATATATATATATATATATATATATATATATATATATAATATATATATATATTATACTATATATATAGTATATATATATATATAATATATATATATATATAATATATATATAATATATTAATAATAATAATAACATCGCCTTTAAACCCATAGGATACTGGTACGGAAAGAGTTTTTTTTTATATAAAAATACGCCTGTCTGATGTGTGTTGCAGCATTCTTGAGCCTGATATAATACTAACGCCTCCATGTTTCCCTGCTTGAAAGGTTGTAGTAGGTATGTTGTAGCATAATCCGCCTCTATTACTTCCATGTAAGTCTGCTAAAGGATTCTGTGACTCATTTGTTCTGGCTGCAATTTTATGCGGAAGTTCTATTTCAGTTATCATCTGCAAAGTCATTATCATCTAATTGTATTTCGTTCATTGCTTTTACTGTGACGTCATTGTATCTGATGTCTTCATACAATGATTCATCGTGGCATGTATTATTTTCAGAACCTCGTTCAGTTACTAACTTCAACAATTTCCCGAAGTTAATAGTATCTTTAGTGTCTTTACTGATTGTAAGACCCTTGACTTTTACAATATATTTTATATCACCTTCCTTAGTTCTTATTCTGACAGCATATGATTTAGGGCCTGTGCATACAAAGGAATCACCATATGCACCTTGACCGTATTCAGCTATTTCATCTGTTAATTCACCTAAAAAGTTACCTGTATCGGGAACTTCATCGTTTTCGCCTGCTACAAAAATACAAGAATCTGTATCACAATATAATGCTCTTTCTTTGACTTTATTAAGTAATTCGTATAATTTTATACGGGCATATGCAGTCGTAAACGAAGCAATGGGGATGTTTGTAGTTGCTGATGAACGTTCAGCTAATGCATTTTTCACAATTGTAACAACATATTTATTGCCTATAGGTACAACGGAAGGGACTTCAATATCACTTTGATTGATCAATTCCCATACTTCTTTGTCACTAACACATACTCTATCTTCCCGTGTTGGCGTATTTTGTGCAAATTTTCCCCAAAGAGAATTAAGACACAGTTTCGCTATGAATCGCATACCAGGGTTCTTCTTGATGTTGCTTATGTCGAGCTCTACAACCTTCTTTTTCTTGAATAAGCGATGAATTCTTTATACGTTTTTCTCAAAAAATCAGGATCATCTTCAGAATATTATGAGTTAACCCTCGAAGCCTCCTGTCTTTATTTTTACTGAAATGGTTGACGATACCTTCAAACATAGAACTCTTGTTCTTTAAATACCCATACTTCAAATATCTTAAGTATTTTATATCCCATATCCAACGCCAGTTTACATTTCAGGAGTTGTGTAATACACCATTATTGCAGTCGTTCATTCTCATTATGAAGTAACATTTTCCTCACAACCTTTCTCCACACATTTCGCACATATGGGAAAACATTAGTTTTTTCTTTCTTAGGTCCGTTCAGGAAGGACACGGAATGTATAGTTTCTTGCGGCGGTAGGATCTTTGATCTATAATGCAACAACCTAAAAATATTTGTCATCGGAATTCCATCTCTTTAAAAGATTCAATATCAGCGTACTTTGCTTTCCTATTAGTTTTTCGGGTAGGCGCAATTTGGGTAACTTCAGTTCGCTTCTGTAATAAGGATAGAGAGAAGTGTAATCCAAATACATTATCTTTTTACCCTCTGTTGGGGGATAATAATGTACGAAAGGCTCGGTACGACCTCCAAACAATGATTTGTCTATTACAAGTCTATTGTTAACAGCGTCGTTACTTATACGCTGTACATATTCTTTAACAGTTACGTCTTTATCGATATGATCAGGATCTTGAATTGTTTCTTCTTTCTGTGACTTCCATTCGCACTCCCATACTCGTACTATATTAAATCCATTTTCTCTGTACACATTTTCTTGATTCATAGTGAGTGTGTAGCGGTCTAAAGATGAATTACCATGAAGTGTTCCCTTTCCTTTATTACAATCTTTATGCCCATGCCATGCACATCCATGATATAAAAATGCTGTTTTTACGCCGTTTACATAACCGAACCCATCAGGGTAGAGCCATTTATTTTTTATTTTAAACGATTTCTCACCTCCATTACGCGCATGTCTTATACTGATATTATTTAATTTCTCTTGATACATGATCCATCGTATAGCTTCATATGTGAAAGGTTTTGGATTCTCTCTACCTAGAATAGTAATTTTCCCTTCAGGCATGAATACATTTTTATAGATTGTGTAACATAAAGATGCAATCGTTGTGCATTCAACAAGACAGTCAATATCAAAATCTTTTATAAAACTAGAACGGAACTTTTCAAAACATTTTCTAAGCACATTAACATCCTGGATGCAATACTTTTCACATTCTTCAAAAATACTGTATTCTTTATTCTCAAAGCTATTATAGTACTCCTGAAAATCTTGTTTTTCTATAACTGACATTTTTACCAATTCAAAAAGCTCCTTGTCGGGAATAAGTCCTTTGTAATGCAGAGTTTCTTCATTTAAAAATGTATAAGGGAAGAATCCTTTGGTTAGGTTTTTATCATTAATTCCCATACATTTAGGCATGCTTTTTAGTGCACAAGGGGTAAAAAGCAATGTGTCTCTAAACATTATATTATTGTTTGAGCCCATTGATATTATTTTATTGCCTCTTTTTATAGGACTGTTAGTGATAGCTTTCGAACTTGGATGAGTCAGTAATGATGCATATATAAACTGATGATCAAACTTGCCGCCGTTATGGGCGGCTACAACTACTTTTGACTTTTTCTTCTTCTCTGAAAAGTCCATTATAAAATCAATGAACTGGTTTACAGGTGATTTTTCATCTTCTATTTTAAATGTTCTTGTACGAGGACCACAATGATTACATACATTCTCACCTTCTTTGTCTGTGCATTCATCGCATATCATTTGACATACTAATAAGTAAGGTTGCAACTTTATTTTTCTTCGTCCTTTAGCATTAACACCTTTATCTTGTTGGTATGTCTCTATGTCGTAGTAGCATGTATATACCCTAGGTTCTTTCTTCTCTACGTTCTTCTTGTTTTTCTTTTTCATATAGCATATATGGTACTCATCTTCTTTAGGTTCGTACACGTGGTATTCGTCTTCTTTAGGCTCATATTTTTCTTTACATATAGTGCAATAGGCTTTAGTACAATCGTGCTTAAAATTTCCACTACGATCGGCCTTTATTTGTGTTAGACATAGTTTGCAGATTTTTATTTTCTTGCATGTTTTATTATCTTGATGATTTTTTAAGCAAGTAGCATTGTAAAATTTACGATTGCAATCATGACATTCATGATAGATATCATTGTGTTCGAATGATCCTTTACATTTGCAATCTAAACACTGTCGGCATCCGTAATGTTCACAATCAAGTTTATGGGAGATGTTATTACTATTGAAAGTATAGCAGTAAGTACAGAAGATTCCATTCATATATGCGTTCTTTTTCTTGGTGTTCTCAAAACACAGCTTTAACTTATCTTCAGCTATAGCATAGTAATGATCATTTCCATCATAACCAATAATGAATAAGGGGTCGTTCCTGTTTTCATTGGAAGGATTGTATATTATTTTAACATCATTACCTTCAGGTCCAAATACCACGATACGGCAATTTTCGGTTTCCTCGATTTTTTTGAAATCGGTTACAATAAAAGGTTTATCATATTTCATTCCACATTTATTAGCCAATGTTACTGCTTCGTTTTCAAATTTTATGATTCTAGACTTCATTCCGTTTCTTACTGTTTTTTTATAGAGTATAATTGCTCTGAAAGCACAGCCGACAGGACCTTTAGAAAGGTGAACTTTAGGAATATGTGGATGTTTAAAAGTAACATTTAGAAGTGTTAATATATCGGTCTTTTTTTCTGTCTTATCAGTTTCTCCGTTACCATGTGGTACACGAAACACATTAGCAACAACTTTAAATTTAGCGAATGAAGCTTTTTCGCCTGATTGGAAGGAGTGCTGCAGGCGTCTTAGAATCTCAGTTACAGCATTACCTATAGCTATATCGTGATAGTTTATATTAATGTAGAATTTCCGATCAGAACCTTCTTCTCCAAATGTGAAACTTATCCCCACACGCATTCTTAATGCGTTATAATCAACATCATGTTTAATCTCCTCGATTACTTCTTCTATGACTTTTTCAAATGATTCTTCAATACTACGGTTGTTATTAAAGAAGCTTTCATCTGTAATTATTACATCATAAGTGTGTCTGTCCATTGTTGTATTAAGCTCTTCCATAGATACATGATTTATAGTTGCTATACGGGTCTTACGCTTCTTATTAGGAATACCACCTGTAGATGAATTGGCCATTCTTTTCAATTACTGTAATAATATAAGATGGAAATAGTATAAACATCTATTTAAGAGCTAAGAGAAATAGATGTTAACACTTCAACGTGAGAAGATAAAATGGGTTATTTTTAGATTTCAATCCTTTATATACTCTCAGCCATATTTTGTTTTTTTCAGGCCTTTATATACTCTCAGACACTTTACATTTGACACTAGTTATAAACATAGTATACTACAAGTAAATACGTCTTTTAAGAAACTATACTATGATGGTAAAACAAAGAATAAAAACAACTATTTCGACATCATCTATATTAAACATGAAATAATAATAATAATAATAATAATAATAATAATAATAATAATAATAATAATAATAATAATAATAATAATAATAATAATAATAATAATAATAATAATAATAGAATAATATAAATAAATAAATAAATAATTAAATAATTAAATAATTAAATAATTAAATAATTAAATAAATAAATAAATAAATAATTAAATAAATAAATAAATAAATAAATAAATAAATAAATAAATAATAATAATAATAATAATAATAATAATAATAATAAAATAAAATTAGATTCTTTCGTTGTGTTTTGAATTAACAGTTTTAATAATAAAAATAATAATAATAATATATAATAATAATAAAATAATAATAATAAAATAATAATAATAGTAATAATATGATACTACCTACTTACCCTACTATTACTACTACTATTACTACTACTTCTACTACTACTAGTTAATAATAATAATAATACATAATATAAATAATTAATACAAGTCATGGTATAGATGAGAGCTGTGCAAAAGGTCCCTTCAGATCAAAATGATCAATTTAATACCTATCATATGCTCTCAGCAAATTTACGAGCATTCATTAAAATAAACTGAAATAAATCTGTTTAAAGTTACTTCATTTTATATAGCATATATATATATATATACATATTCAAATATATTAATATATATATACTATATAATATAATATATATATATATATATATAATATATATATATATAATATATCTATATATATATATTAATATATATATAATACATATATACATGGTTAATGTCTAGAACGTGTGTCGCACTACGAAAACGATACTATTCATTTCGGAAAATATACATTATTTGGAAAAAAAATTTTTAAAAAATATAATGAAAAAGTAAAAGAATTATATAATAAATATTATATACCATATATAATGTATATAAATATATATACTATATATATTATATATATATATACTATATATATACTATTATATATATACCTATATATACTATATATATATATATATTATAACTAATATAACTACTAATATATATATTTGTTTCATTCTTCACACAATCGCCGTGTAAAAATTAGGCTAAGGCAATTTTCCTTTTAAATTTGACATATGTAACTAAAGTTTTTAAAGCATAATTAGATGAAATTTGGTTTAAATCCCAGCTCATATCTCAAAAACTACAATAGCTACATGGAAAAGGAATACATTGTTGGAATGCTGGTCCTATTTTAGTGCTTGAAAATTATTAAAAAATAAAAATATATTCTCAAAAAACACAAATGCTTACAGCGAATAGGATACATTTCTTGGAATTTCTGGTAAATTTTAAGATAGGAAAATGTAAAAAAAAAAAAAAAAAAAAAAAAAAAAAAAAAAAAAAAAAAAAAAAAACATTAAAATTTCTCAAGATATTAGATCATTACTGTTAACTTTCTATACATTCAAACTATATATATATATATACTATATATATATATATATATAATATATATATATATACTATTATTTATTTAAAAATATAAATTACACAAAAAATAAAAATTTTATTATTTTTTTTAAATATATTATATATATACTCATATATATATATATATATCTGCCCTGCACGCTATCATAAATTTTTGAGTTACCT
>JABUQX010084379.1:0-2500 GCA_015478945.1 Trachelipus rathkii
TATTATATATATATATATAATAATTATATAGTATATATTTATGTATATATTATAGTAGTATATAATATATATATATATAATAAGGTATATATCTATATATTATTATATATATATATATAGTATTATATATAGTATATATATATTATTATATAATTATTATAGTATATTTAAATATTGATAGTTAGTTATATATTATATTATATTATAATATTTTGCAACACTACATATTCTACATTACCCATTACGTTCTGCTTGTCTCTCTAAACCCACAATGAAAAAAAATATATATAAAACTAGTTAAATTTATTAGTATAAATATAATTTTTATAGTAATATTATTTATTTTGTGGTATATTTGTGGATATATATATTATTATATATATATAATATATTATATATATAGTATATATACATATATATTCATATTTTTATTTATGATACTATGTTCTTATCGTATAAAAATGCTATCCCGAGATATATATTTTTTGTAATCAGAAGCAACAAAAATAATAAATAGTAAAATATAAGAATTTTTTTTTTTCATTTTAGGGTTTGATGACCACGTCTTACTTTCATAGAAAATGCAAAGAAGAAGTTTCTTCTATTATGAACATTTATATATATATATTATATATATTAATTATATTATATATATATATATATATATATATATAATGTATATATAGTATTATATATATTTTTTATTTATTTAGTCTTTAAGTTATATTTACTTAATTAGTATTTATATCCAAAGTATATTAATATATATATTATATATATAATATATATATATATTAATATATATATATATCTATATATATTATATATATATTATTATCTATTATATATATTTATATATATATCTATATATATAATATATATATTCTAATATATATTATATATATATTATTAATAATATATATATATATATATTATTATTATATAGTATATATATATAATATATAATATATATTATATATATTAGTATATAGTTATAGATATATTATATATATATATATATTCACAGTAGCCCCTCCTACTCTAATATTACTGTTCGGACAAACACGTCGTTCACGATAATACATGGGCAAATATTTAAACAACCTACGGCAGTATGACCCGGACCGATTAACCACCACAGCATTCAGATACTTAGAACACAGGTACAATTCTGTTTCTGACTCTGGCAATTTAGTCAAGCTCGGTCAATTCAAAGTCTTGGCTAACTTTTTCGACACAGTGATTTCAGTCACGACGAGATGCTATTTCTCATCTAATGCTAATTACTAGACCGTCTCAGCTTGTTACTACAACCCCCTAAATCTTTTTATACATATAATGATGGCTGTCAATAAACAAAGACGCCCAAAATTCTTGGGTGACACTGGAACACACACCGTTAACCGTTTCACGAAAAGGCGAGCATCGAATAACATAAACACGCATCTATGCAATAGGTAACTTAAAACCTACTAGTATACCATAGGCTAACGCGGACATGTAACAATCAATAAACAAATTATCCATCATGCTATTACAAAGAGAATACATCCGTTTCAACACTAAAATTTACGCATCACTTATAGTGGTACCTCATTGTATTGAACCAGAAGGAAACATTGTAGGATTTATCTGTCAAACCACCCCAAGATACAAGGCATTTCAGATTAAACAGTTTGTTTTGCACAACTATCAATCGCACAGACCGGAATCACTGAACATGAAGAAACAAAGGATATTACTCGATAGACATTAACGATTAGAAATGAATAGGTTACATGTGTCAGTTCTATGCAAAAATTCACAAACTCACACTCAACACTCTTCGATGGTCCATCATCTGTGCACTTTTCTCAACTCTACTACTGTCACTAGGTTAAAACATTTCCGTCCATTGCTTTTCCTCCAGCATTTTGTATACAAACAAATCCTAAATATCATCCGGGCCCCCACAGGACAACTCCTCTTACACAAAACAAATACACACACACACACACATAACTGAAAATTATTTTAAGAACCGACAACCAAACAATATACTAAATGAACATCCACCAGAAATTGCATCTGAATTTCGACTCTCTTCCTTTAACAGTCCAATCATCTTTGGGCAAACTAAGATGTGGCCACCACCCAAACCTGCAAGATTACAAATAAACAGGTTTTAACCTCAAACCAGACCATGTCAAAAATCTGCACAAAATGCAACCAGGACACGGAGACTGTGTCTCACTTCCTCTTAGAGTGTCCAACTAATCATCGTCCCAGAGCAAATCTGGGACATCACAAGTTTAAGTGATCTTTGGAGTCTTTGGAGGAGGCCGACTGCGGTGGCGGGGTATCTTCGGCGAGGTCTGGCCACTCTGAAGGGAGGGTGGCCAGGGGGCGAGAAAGTAAAAAGGAAAAGTAAGTAAGTTATTATAGTATATATATATTATAATATTCTATATATACATAAATATATATATATATTATATATATATACTATATATATATTATA
>JABUQX010084379.1:17500-37500 GCA_015478945.1 Trachelipus rathkii
TCCTTTCCCCCCTTACACATATTTTTTTATAACTTTAACCTCCACTCTTCCTTTTGTAAACATATCCGCTAACTGATGTTTTCAATCAACTCATTCAACCTTTTCAATCTTTTCCTCTTCATACATCCACTTAATCCACGCTACATCTATCCTTAAACTCTTGCTCAACACTTGTGTCACAGAATATGTCGCATTCTTCAGTCTTACTGTCCGTATATACCTTGATTTGCAACATCTCAGCATCAACAGCCTCTCTCCAACATTCTTCTAAATATATACCCGCTTGTGTACCTTCTATAAACGCTATAGCTTCTGCAGCAATTGTAGATCACGCAACCCTTTTCATACACTTAGATTTCCAAGCAATATGACATTTATTTCCTTTTTAATCCTTAAGAACCACAATATAAACCTACCTGTGGACTAACACTCCCTTCCATACCATAAGACTCATCCGTATACATTCTCAATTCAATCTTATCTTCAAGTTTATTCAACCAAATACCCATTTTTATATCCTTTATACCCTTTTTATAATATTAATTAGTTTCATCATTTCCTCCACTTTCCCCCACCTTAAAAAATATACTTCTAGCGCTCACTAAATAACAAAAGTTAGGTCTTGTATGATCACTCACTCAATTAATTTGTCTCACTAACGATCTATATAAAGTCAATTCCTTACCCCCCATTTCCCTATCATCAAAAAATCTCTTTAATCCGGAACACTTATAATTTCCATATATTTTTCCTGTTCCAACCAAACACTCTATATACTTAAAACCCTTGACGTTTTCTGAACCTATTTCTAGCTTGTCTTTCATACCTTTTATAACTTTATTAACTTTATTCATAAATAGTTTAGAACCACCAAAACGAAAATAATCAACGTGTACAGATAATCCCTATTAATCTCCCTTCTTTCTTCCATAAAATAAAGCAGGTTCTAATTTACTTTTTACATCTCCTAATTCCTCGATTGCACCAACCATCTTGTCATACCAAGCCCTCGCAGCGCCTTTTAAACCATTAATGCACTGCTCTTTTGCATCTTTAGGAGGAATTACATAAACTCTCCTCTTTATAACATCCCCTAGTAAATAAGTATATTTAATGTCAATAGAATTGCATTCCCATCCCTCTCTTTTTATTACACTTAAACAAGTTCTTAAAACCTCCCCTAAACAAGTTGGAGCTTCAGTAATTAAATCCTCTCCCTCCTCCTCAAAGCTGCTTGTAACCAATATCGCTTTACAAACATTCTTTCTCATTCAATTTTCCAGTGCCCCAAATATACTAATCTATCTTTCTAATACATTCCACTATTCCTTTAGGTTCTTTATTTTTAACCCAACAAGCTTGACAATACCTAGTACCTAAATCAATCATTACAAGGAATCTATGTCCCTCTATCTCACCTAGATCCATTGCAACAATTTCATTGAAAACTTTTTCTAAAGGAAAATCTACTACTGGTATACTTGGAGTCTTTCTATACCTTACGCATGTATCAGATTTTCAGAAACATTTTCCACACCCCTTCTTATTTTCTTCCAATCCTCACTATCAATCTCATCCTTATATGCATCCCTAAACAACTCCTATAATCTTTCTTTTTCAGGATGTCCAAACTGTAAATGTAACCAATGTACTACCTTTTCTCTATTATTTCATTCATAAATTCATCCTTTATCCCACCTAACCAGACACTTCCCCTCACTCCTTTTCTTAAGCCAATCTTCAAATGTCCCTTTTCATTCACCATACATCTAACTTTCATATTATTAAAAACCCTTATATTTAATTCATCCTTTTCAACGATTCTCATTCTAAAAACCAAGGTATATCTCCTTTTACCATATCTGTTATCAAAAAAAATCTTCTATTTCCCCACAAAACACGGTATTTATAATCATTTAACTGCCTGATAAGTGATAAGTAGTATCACCAAACACATATTTCCCATTTATCCATATCATAGAATTTTTCACGCCCTCTCGGTCACTTTTACTCATATTACCTACCACTAAGCCTAGTCATTTCTAACCTTTTACTTTCTTCTGACATCCAGTATCCACTATCGCCCATATCTCTTCATATTCATCATCTGTTCTTTCTCTCTCAATTATGTTTTCGCTATGAAAAGTCTGGATATCTTTTTGGGAATCCCTATTGATCCATCCTCTTCCTCTACCATACCCTCTCATACTTCCTGCCTGTTCTCTCACATTGAAATCAACTCTTTGCACCTCCTACTTCTACTCTTCTTTTTTACGGTCCTCTCCTGGGAGATTGAGCTGCAAAATGATACATCGAGCGACACAAAATACATCTCATCACCTCGCCAAATTTGTTCTTCCGATTCATTCTTAATTCTTCACTCACTTTTCCCCTTTCGTGATTTCCATCTTCTCTTCTTTCCTTTGTCCACCATCCACTTCTTTCTTTTGCTTTTATTCTTAACCCCTCACACACATTTATTAGACCATTCTTAAAGTTTTGAAACCCCCAAACATCCTTCCCACAATATGCTAGCACCATCTGTCTCTGATTTGTATAAAGATTTGTTCCTTCTAGTAAATGTACACATCTCATATCCTCCCCTGAACCAACTCTACCAGTCATCTTTATTCATTTTACTTTTAATCACCTCATACCTGTTTACATATATTCTCCATGATTCCTTTTTCTCTTCTTTCAATATAAAAGATTCTAGTATTATATCATACCTGTCACGTTGTTTCTCCTTACCATATCCAACTCTTCTAACACCTTCTTTACACACAAAAGAAAAACTGCTCAAATAGACAAGTTTAGGGTCCTCAAAACCGGTGTCAAAATTGAGTATGCAAAGTCGTCAAAATGACAAGTTTTCAAATGTCAAAAAGAGGAAAAATAATTCTCAACTGAGTACTTTTTCTGTGAGTAGTTAATTGTCAATCTGATGAAAACAAATTACTCTATCTGAATAGTTTTGTATGCTCAATTTTGACACCGGTTCTGAGGACCCTTAAACTGTTCACTTTATATATATTTATTTCCTTAAGAAACGTAAAATTATATATATATATATATATATATATATATATATATTATATATATCTTTGTATTTAACAACAAATATATATATAATATATATATATATATATATATATATATATATATATATATATATATATATATATATATATATATATATATATATATTATAAACGGCTTTGGTATTAAGCACCAATGCCACGCTAACAGTAACATGTTAGCTTTAACTTACAGAATTAATAAAAATAACTTTAATGTAAAGGAAGTTTAAAATACCCATTTATAAGATATAATATAACATTTTTAACTTATACTTTGGCATAATTATTAATTAAAAATTATTGAAAATAATATTAAAAGAAAAATAAAAATATAATGACTTATAGTAAATATATTAAGCTTTTAAGCATTTGGAACAAACAATTTCATAAATTAATTGCCTGAAATAATATTTCATGTTTATGTCAATGCGTCATGAAAATATGGATTTTATATAAAAATTTCATATATATATAGCAGCAGCAGTATAGGTGAGTATATAGTTAGAGAGCAGCAGAGTATGAGCAGCATATATATATATATAAATATATATATATATATATAGTTATATATATATATATATATATATATATATATATATATATATATGGGGGAACAGTTTCATACTTCTCATTTTGACAAGTTTAAAGTTTTCGCATACCGAAATGTACTCAATTATCTCTTCAGCGACAACTGAGAATCTATAAACTGTTCAATTTGAGTAATTTTGACCAGTTTTTCTTTTGTGTGTACACCATCATCCTTTCCTAAATCATCCAGATCGATACTACATATGCTTTCAAAAACCTTTTCTCCCAGACTCATTAGAATCTCACCACCAGGACATTCATAATCTTTTCCTTCCAACTTATACCACCACTCTACTCGTTTCTTCCACACCTCGTAATCATTTGCTCCACTCCCATCACCTTGAAACACAGGACACAATCGCCTTCCTTTCACATCTATTCTCTCCTTTTTCTCACCCTTCCTGCTCTACGAATCATCCATATCTAAGCCGACAAAAAATACTTAAACCTAACAACAATGTTTAACAAGATTTTCTTGATTGATTCTTTTATTCTTTTTGCTCTCTTAGAATTTTAAAGATTAATATAGAAAGATTTCCTTTGAATGATTAAATGGTTTTAAAAAAGCACAGCTATATTTATAATATCCCAATGATGCAACCCCACAGTGGCCACTACAGGAATACACCCCAGAAGAGAAAAAAAAAACAGCGTATGTGCAAAAAATTACAAAATAAATTGAAGGGTGAGAAACTATTTTTACCATTAACCCTTAAATCCAATATTCCTAAAAATAAAATATTACAATATAAGAAACATTTCAACAAAATTACTGTCAAAAGAAAAAATTAAACCAAAAAAAAAAAAAAAACGTACACACACGTGTATATATAGGCAGGGCGGCGTATATATATATATAATATATATATATATATATAGCAGAGAGATATGAAAGTTATATATATACTGTTGGCGTTATATATAAATAGCGTAGTATATATAAGGTTATATGTATCTTCTATTCAGTAGTAGCATATATTTAAGCAAGGTATATATATATATATATACTCCAGTTGGTAAAGGTCAGAGATATGGGAAATTTGAAAACCAGGGTCAAATTAAAAGCCGTTATACGCGGCGTTTGAAATTGTTCAAATCAATGGAAGTTGAAGTAATAGATAAAGATAGTGTGTTCCAGACTTTAACAGTATGATTGAGCATTGCAGCTAAATCAACGTCAAACGAATGGACAGAGAAACGATAAGACTGCTTAAAAAAGACTAGTCGCACGAGCTTTCCACAAAGAAGGACCTCAAAGAGGGACCTCAAAGAAGGACCTCAAAGAAGGACCTCAAAGAAGGAGGTATATGTCTTGTAAATTCAGAAGTGAAATGTGTCTATTGTAATAGCAATATTATAAGAAGAGTGATTCAACAGTTAAACTGCTAAAAATATTGGAGAGTGTGTGAGAGTTGGAGAGTTGATAAGTAGAAAAGCCCTAGACTACGCGATATCAAGGAGAGCAGTATGTGTGCAAACACTACATATTTGTGACGCAAACTCCATGCAAGGGCGAACAACGTCCTTGTACAGAGCTAGCAACAGTGGTGGTGAGAAGTTCGGAAGGCACCTCAGAACCCAACTTCACGGAAACTATATAAACTATAAACTTCTTGGAAAGAACAAAATATGATCCTTATAAGAAAATTCAAAAAGAAATGAAAATGCCAAGAATATTAAGAAGAGAAGGTTAGAATTGTGTTCTATTAAAAAGATATTGTAAAATAATTGTGTAGAAGAGTATGTCAAGTATATAGATGATGAAACTGAGCTATTGAGGCATTGGAAACAATCATAATTTCTTTAACCCATCTTGAGGTACGAGAAAAATTAGAGGTCAGGAACTCCAAGGCCACTTTTCTTTCATCACCTATTTTCTGTCGAGTGAATGATCTTTCAAAGTGGAAGGAGTAACGAAGATGGGAGTTATGGGTCTAAGAGTGGAGAGGAAGTAAAGTAACAGATAAATCATTAATGTAAAATAAAAAAAGAATTGGGAATAGAACTGAATTTTGAGGAACACAACTACTGATAGATTTGAAGGATAAATGATGGGTCTCTATAACATCAGTAACAAAACGACTGAACGGAAATCAAGAGAAGATTGCAGAAAGAATGATAAAATGCGATAACAATAATAAAAAACTAACAACTTTTAATCATTTTTTCTTCGAGTTAGAAAATTACTATTAAGATGTTAAAGGTTAAAGTAGATAAATATTTTTAGGTATTAGTTAAAAAGTTTTATTTGAGAGGAAGGAATTCTTCAAATAGTTTATCTTTCCCAAAAGTTTTATATATTACAAATTAACAGCACACATTTATCATTTAATAACATTGTGTTAAAAATAGTATGAAAGAAATTTCTTTGCATATATATATATATTTATAGCAAAGTATATATATATATATATATGTTATATATATATATATATATATATATATATATATATATATAGTTAGTATAGTATATATATATATATATATATATATATATATAAAATATATATATATATATATATAAGTAAATATAGTTATATATATATATATATATATATATATATATATAGTTGTTGATAGCAGCAGCAGTATAGTTAAAGTATATATATATATATATATATATAGTATATATATATATATATATATATATATATATATATGTCATTTTATCGCTGATGTGCCGATGTTTGATTTTAATATCCGCGGATGTGGATTTGATATATATATATGAGCAGCAGTATATATATACATATAAGGGTTTGCTGGGTTATATATATATATATATATATATATATATATATATATATATATATATATATATATATATATATATATATATATGAATTTATAGTTTTAGCCACAACTATTAATATAATTGTGTTATTAGGGTGGACTCAACTCAAATGCACCCCACCAACCCTTTTCCCCCCCTCGCCCTTAATGAAAGAGATTTTACAATGGATCATATTCTTCTACTACTTTCCTTTTCCGATGCATGCTACGAACCTTACTCCCAATCTTGGGAAACAAAAAGGAAGATGATGAAGATGATGAAGATTAGCCCACCATTGCTAAATACTTTCTCACTTGGAACACTAATTGGAGGACAGGCCAAGTATTTCCTTGCAAGTTTACTCAAGCGTGGGTAAACATTTTGCTTAACTTTCCACCAACTGATTGGAACATCATTTGAATCTAATAGTTTTTCTTGGTGATAGTTTTCAATCATTTGCACCACATATTTTGGCAATGCATGTGTTTCTTCATCACTACTGGACTGTAGAAATTCTTCCAGTGAATCTGTTATTGATTTACTTGTAGAAGGTTTTCGTGTTTTTCTTTTTAATGGGTGGCGAATTAATAGACTGTTCGAGATTGAAGTTTTTCAACTGCAACACAAAGTAACGATTTAACTTCTTCTAATATTGTTCCAAAAAAAATCTTGCCTTTATAACGGGGATCTAAGTAAGTTGCAATAGTACGAAGGTCACTAATTTCCACAGAACTAAAGCGTTTTTCTAGCTCTAGTTTTATTACATCTTTCATTCTTTTTAAACCGTCATCATTTTCATTTGAAAATGGTTCAAAATGCTTCCTTAGTCTTGAGATTAATGGTATTACATCGAAGACAGAAGCTGAAGAGGCGCTGATATTTTTGGTAGTTTCTTCAAATGGTTTCAATAGCTTAATGCAGTGTAATATGATGTCATTTTAAACATTAATAAGAATGTTAATTTGGAATACGAACTGGCGTACGAAGCAAGGGGTTCTTTGAACAATACTTCTTTCCATCATATAAAGTGTGCTATTCCAGCGAGTTGGAATGTCTTTGATAACATTAAGATATGGAATATCAAGCAGTTTTTGAATTGCCTTCAACTCATTTTCATTTTCATTTTCTTTTTCAGATTCATCTTAAGTATTTTTATTATAAAATTCTTTATCAAATCTTGACAATAAACATCCGCGCAACATCCGCAGGGCAAAGCGCGGATGCGGATGCGGATCTTAAATAATGTGCGGATGCTCCGCGGATGCGGATGTTACCTGCATCACTAATATATATATATATATATATATATATATATAGTTGAACCGATACTAATATAGCAGTTATATATATTATATATATATATATATATATATATATATATATATATATATATATAGTATATATATATATATATATATATATATATATATATATATATATATATATATATGTTATATATATATATATATATATATATATATATATATATATATATATATATATATATATATATATATATATATATAAAAAAATTTTATTAAAAAAAAAAATTTTTTAAGTTTTTTTTAATATATTTGGGGTTCCTGTGAGCTCCAACCTCTATAAAGTTAACTTTACTACTTTTGATAGTAGAATGAAAACTACTACATGTAGTGTCAAATGTTTTTTGATATAGTAGTAAAATGAACTTTTGTTCAGTTGTATAAATGACAACTTAATTTTAACTACTTTTTTTTATTTTAACTAGTAGTAGAAAGAGGAGTAGTAAATTTTACTACTGGTTTGAAGTCGTTATATTTACTACTTGTGTAGTTGTCATTGTGTGATTGTTATATATATTCCACGCATTGACCACCATCAGATCAGCAACTTGAAATTACTTCATGAACTCAAAGTATGACGTCACATCACGTCATTGAACTCATTTAAAGATCGATCCATATAGATTCGATCACCGGCCAGTCGGAAGAGTGGGGATTCGAACTCTCACCACTTTAGCTTACGGTATATGGTCTAACCACTAGACCACCGAAGATAACGAATTCTACATGATCAAAATTGGGAATTTAGCGTGATTGCCTAATCCTTCCATATATATATATATATTATATATATATATATATATATATATATATATATATATATATATATATATATATATATATATATATATATATATATATATATATATATAGTTTCAAAATCAAAATAGCTTAGGACGCCAATAGTAATAATATGATTACAATGCCTTAATTAAATGAGACTAGACTTGGATTTTCTCTATAATCCGCTTAAGACGTATAATTATGGGTTCCTATGGTCAATGAGATCAATTTTGAGATCAGCTTGACCGATATTTGAGTCTTTAAAAGGTTAGGAACAAGTCTTATAACACACATTTTCCCCTTCCCCTCAATTTAAGGGAGTTATGGTTGATACATCCCCCTCAAATTTCGTAACCCCCTTATTATGGGGTAACATTGACGTAGACGTTGTTACCTCCCATATAGGGGTGCTGGCCCATAAAAATAGGAAATACCCGTAGAAGGATGAAATTTGGAGATTGCATAGAGGAGGAAGGAGTAAGGAGGAGTCGGAGTCGGAGCCGGTGTACAGGGGACCCCCCTTCCGGAGGGGAAGGGGTCCCGCCTGAAAAAAAGAAGAAATTTTGCGAAATGCATAAGAGAAGTGGAGAAAGGAGACGGATTCGTAGTCAGAGAAGGAAGGAGTTGGAGAAGGAGTCTGAGTCAGTGTCTAAAACCTACGAAAACAGTGTTTAAATTATTTCAACAATGATATTATAGCTAATACAAAAATTAAAAATACTTCCAATTATATTTTCTGTATAGTAATAACAACAATCTATAGTACCTAAATTTGCTTTGATAATTTTACCAGCAAATATGGAGTAAATATTTCTTCACTGGTAGTCAAAATAACATACAAAAATAGCAATTGTAACAATTACTAAGTAGTCGCCTAATTTATTAAATTAGGTGTTATAATTACTACGATATCGGTGTTGTTTGTAAATGTTAGGTAATAGAATTTACCACTATTGGGTTTACAGAATGTTAGCCACTTTCGATAAAATATTTAAACTACAAAAAAGTCAAACCTACTCCATATGAAAGTTCATTGAACAACTCAATAAATAGTAAAAAATTTAACCAGGTAAATTCGTAACATAAACTGGGTTGTAAATGTACTAAAAATAGTTAAATACTGCTTACTACTTCTAAATTAAAATTTTTACTACTTATTCCTCTTATGTGATATATATATATCTATCTATATATATATATATATATATATATAGTATATATGTTATATATATATATATATATATATATCCTCTAGTGGGTAAAGGAGTTTTAGAATAATTGGAAAGCGCAGTAAAAATTAAAGCCTAACATGTTCCGATATTCAGCACTTGAGGTTTTCCAAATCAAAGGAAGTTGGAAAACAGATAAGTGGAGGTATGTTTCAGGCTTTACCAGTGAGTGCATGTAAGATTGAGCAGTTAAGTCTGGGTCAGAGAGTGGGACGGAGAAAGGATGAGACGAGTTGCAGGAACTCTCCTCAAAGAAGGAGGTACATGAATGAAAAATTCAATAGAGGAAGGTAAATTCTAAAACAATAGAATAAGGAGAGTGATTCAACAGTTCGACGACAAGAAAGATTGAGAGTTAGTGAGAGTGGGAGAGTTAACGAGTTGACAAACCCTAGAATATACTTTATCAAGAAGAGTAATATGTTAGAACTCTAACGTTTGGTTAATGGCGCCCCACAGATCTAGCATCTAGGGTGGTAATAAGTTCCGATTTCCAAGAAACTTGCTAGAAAAGCAGAATGTGATCCTTCTCAAAAAGATTAAGAGAAAAGAAAATATCAAGAATATTAAGAACAGAAGAAGGTTAGAGTCGGGCTTTCAAAGAAGATATTATAGTTGTGAGAAAGACTATGTCAAGTAGTTAGATAAGGAAACTGAGTTATTAATAGATGAATTGAAAAGAACCATATTATCTTTCACGTAACTGTAGGTACGAGAAAGATCAAAAGGCTGTTACTCTCAAATTGGAAGAAGCAATGATGAGTGTGGTTATCAGCCTAAGAGTTGATAGGAGACGCAGTAACAGATTGATGCAAAATAGAAAAAGAGTTGGAGATAGATAGAACAGAATTCTGAGGAACACCATTATGGATAGATCTGAAGGATAAATGGTGGTTACCTACAATAGTTGCCATAGAACGACTGGAAGGGAAATCAAAAGAAGGTTCCAAAGAGACGAATAAATACAGAAAGTGGGAAGTTTAGAAGGTAAAGCTTTATATCAGAGTTGATCAAAATCCTTCGACATGCCTAGCGCCACAGAAAAAAATTCACCGAAATGCGGAAGAGCAGAGGACCAATTGTCGGAGATAAAAGAAAAAAGATCAAAAGTCGAGCGGTTCTTACAGAACCTATACTAGTAATTAGAGATAAGATTAAAAGATTTAAGATGTTTTTAAATCGCTTTGTTAAAAATAGATTAGAAAACTTCAGGAAAAACAGAGGTTGAAGCGATAGAACGATAGTTGGATTATCGACTCCCGCTTCTTTAGCACATGCTGAATGAATGCACTTCCAGCAGGAAGGAATTCAGAAGTTGATAGGCAGCAAGGAAACAGTTTCCCAAGTACAGAACACAAGCTTTAAGTTGAAAGGAGGGGAGAAGAGGAATAGCTTTGGAACAGTCCAGAGTGGAATTAGAGGGAAAGGTTTGAGCAGATAGTTCAGCTTTAGCAGAAGTTGAAGCAGAAGTTGAAGCAGAAGTTGAAGCAGAAGTTGAAGCAGAAGTATTACCTATAGAGGTTCAAGAGGAGGGAGACAGAAAGTAGCAAATTTGGAGTTGACATTTTAAAATTACAAAATGTCAGAAAGAGTTTGAGGTAAAAGAACAAGAAAAATTGTTGCGTTTTCTACGAAGAAAACTTTTTAGGGTTTCGAAGAGTTCATTTTTTGTCCTTCCGGGATGAAATGTATAAAAGCATGAGTTTCTGGATTTGAAAACATCGGTAATTTCTGATATACCAAGATTTATCAGTTTTATTTCACTGGTACAGTTCCTCCATAACTTTGATATATTGGTGGAATCTCTCCCTTGTTCGTTGCTTGCATCACCTAAATTATTTGCAAATTGGTCAAGGTGGCTTTTTAAAAAAATGCATTTTTATGCTCATAGTGCATAGTGGTCTCTTAAAAGTTTTTTTTACGATGTTTTCGTTGCTATCTGCCTTATAATTGCCTTAAACGTTTCTACCAAGTCCAAGAATGAGTAGCAGACATTTTTTTCGCGTTCGTTCATGGCAGGAAAATTGCTCTCTTCTTATTTGTGGGCCGTTGAAATTTCCCACCTTGATTTTCATAACTTAGACTTGGTAATTTTGAAATTATGTATTTAAAACACTAGCTGTTCGTATCTAAAGCTTTTACATATTGTTTAATGAGACCTAGTTTGATATGCAGAGGATGAAATATGATTTTATCTCCTCTCAATAAAGGTGGATTAATTAAATTTTTTTCTCTTTCAATAAGTGATGTTCGTGCTGGCCTGATTTATTTGAAATAATGTTCTGCCTCAACTCTGCTGTCCCATAAACAAAGGAAGCAGGGATATTTAGTTTACCCTCCTTGTTGTCCTAGCAGAAAATTAACCATTTTTTAGTCAGCACATATGATCCACTCCTGCTCCTTATATTTGATAAGTAGTAATAGTCGGGCAGAACAGCTGTGAAAAGAGAGAGAGAGAGAGAGAGAGAGAGAGAGAGAGAGAGAGAGAGAGAGAGAGAGAGAGAGAGAGAGAGAAATGCCGTAATTACTAAGTTATATGAGCCAAGATAGTATGTTGAGCCAGGTTAGGTTGGTAAGTTTGGTATGATTAGGTAAGGAAATACAGTGTTAGGTTGGTATACTTGGTCCGATTAGGTAAGAAAAGACTAAGCTATGTAGTGTAATAAGAAAGATAAGTAGAACGGCTGATAGTTTGAGAGAGGCCGTACAAGTAAATAATAAGTTGAATATGCTGTTTTATATTTTGTGCAACATTTGGCTGCTATAGTGATCAACTAATAAATTATTTATTATTAGCTTAATCCAAAATTGAAATATTATTTTAAGAGTGAAACCCCATTTTGGGGATCGATCTCCATCTCATTTGGGGATCTTATTATTTCTTATTCCTCTGGAATCATCTTTTGTCATTTTTCCTTCATCTTCTGCTATGCACTCTGTGTTTTCTTCTTCTCATCGTCTGGGAACCCCTCCTGGGGTTGCTCAGGTTATCCGTAAGAATTTGACACCTTCTTAATCGAGTTCTACGTCATTATAAACATATGCACTGACCTCAATATTCTGTTAGTAAGCGAATGTTTGATAACTTAGCACCGCACCGGCCTATGGCTCATTTGGCTCCGGCACATGCTGAGACTCTCTTTATTTCTTCTTCATCCTTCCTCCATCTTCCTCTACTACCCACTCTGTGTTTTTTCCGGCTCCGGCTCCGGCTCACTGCTCTGGCTCACTGCTCCGGCTCACTGCTCCGGCACATGATTAAACTCAGGCTCCGGCCACTTCTCTAATTCTAATTCATACTCTGAGGATTGTCGGCTATTTATTTTTCATCAGTGTACGGCCATTTCCTACTTGGTGTGGCTTATCACCCCCTACATGGGGCGTAGTGGCGTAAAATCTCGGCAAAGGCAAGATGATATTACCAGCTGCTGGGGTAGCAAGTTTGAGGGGGATACGTTAACTAGAGCTCCCTTAAATTGACCGGAAAAGTGTGACTTATAAGACTTGTTCCTAAACCTCCTAGAAACTCAGTAAACGGTCATTCTGACATCAAAAACAGTATCACCGACCTTAGAAATCTGTACTTTAGCAGATCAAGTGTTAAAATCTAACGATGTGATGGAAATTCCCAAGTCAAATGCCGACATGACTTGGCATTTCCTACCGTTCAGAAGCTCCAGAGCCTTCGAAGAAGATCTCACCGACCTTAGAAACGCGTCGTTGCCCTTGGAGACGCTCCGTCGTGAGTTGGGGGTCTTGACCAAGTCAGATGCTGACATGACTTGGCTAAAACGCGTTTTCGACCTCGGAAATGGGTTCACCGACCCTGGAAACCCTAATAATGACACATCAAACGTCAAAACCAACGATTTTGGGAAAAAACCAAGTCAACGGCCGATATGACTTGGATTTTCGATTCCAAACCCGCAGAAAACGGATTTCCCGATCTTGGAAACCCCTAATTCGACTTCTCAAACGCCGAAATCTAACAAATTTAGGGAAATCCAAGTCAACGGCCGACAAGATGGAATTCTTGCTCCAAACGTTTTTCAAGCCGACTTCAGATAATGCAGCTTCCCGGACACAGTGGAAAACAAATCTAATTTGATATTTCGCATCAAAAACGTGCGCAAAACATTCGTTTAGTGCCAAAAAGTACCAAAAGGTAAAAAACATTCGTCTAGCGCCGAATGTTCGTTTCCTGCCGATCTCGTTTCCCTTACTACTGATGGTATAGAAGAATCTAAATAATCATCTACAGCTTCTCTTGTACATGTTTTCTTTTTCTGCATTTTGGTTATTGATAATATAAACTTCTTGTATCTCTCGTTTTATTTCTTTAAAGTTGACCAATTAGTGGTTTTGTTCTATAATGGTTTAAAAGTTTTCTTGGATTTACTTTTCATAGGAATATGCTCCAATACTAAGATGACTATTCGTGCCTTTTTTTTCCCCCCCTTGCCGTTCTGTCATTTTAATAAAAGTGTCAATTTTGTCCCGTTTTTGATTTTTGAAATTAGAAGACGTTAAATACTTTCGGAATACCTGGACAAAGGATGGTTGACAAAAATGTTCAAATTCGATGGTTTTTTCTTAAATTTCATGTAGATTTTCAAATTTGTAAATAATTAAATAATTAGTGGTGAAACATAAATAATAAAATTTTATTTGTTGTCCTTATAAAAAAATCGTATTTAATGGAAAATTGCACGGTATATGAAAACAGCATTAGCTGAATTGCTCAAGATTGATTCCGTACACATATTATGACATCGTGATGTCGAAAAAGACAAAATTAACGATAAAGATTTTTGGGTAGTTGAGAATTTATATGAAACCAGCTTAGAGTGCAGTTTAGAAAACGCTGAAATTTTAGAACTGCGCCACTAATTAAGACACTGAGGAAAGAAATACAGAGTCCCAAGAGGAGCTCTTCACAAGCACAGAAACAGAAAAAATTCGCGCATTCGAACAGTAGACTTCTCTTAATAGCTATATTTAAATGTAAGGCAGTTGGGTACAAAGAATGTACAATAGCGTAAACCTCTCTTCTATATATATATATATATATATATGAAGTAGCATATATATATATATATATATATATATATATATATATATATATATATATATATATATATATATAAAGAGTATATATAGTTATATATATATATATGCATATATATATATATACTATATATATATATATATATATATATATATAGTTATATATATATATATATATAAATATATAGTTAAGTTATATGTTATATATATATATATATATATATATATATATATATATATATATATATATATATATATATATATATATATAAATATATATATATATATATATATTTTTGTCTAAATTAATGAATATTGTTAGTGACAATCTTGGGAAGAGTAAGCAAATACTAAAGAATTCACATTCTCATGATGCTATGAATTGTCTGTTAAAGAATGTTTCATCTTTCATAACATTGGAAATAAATTGAAAAGTAAATAAATATTTATCTTTTTAATATTAATATTAAAGTCTTTAGAACAGAGCCTATAAAATCAATATGATTTAAAGTCAAATAGCAGTGACAAAGTGTGTACGTAGAAATTGATGTAAATTAACTTTGATACAAGAACTCTCAGAGTAGTTGATTAAAAGAATTTACGCTCTCAATGCGTCTGAGATAACAATCCAAGAGGCAGATTCCTTCCACAAAGATGTCTCTTCATAAACAGTTTTCATTAGGAGGGATGGGGAAAATTATTTAGAACAAAAAACATTGAATCTTTTATTAAGATTATCACAAAATATTTTGAGGGCAAGCAGACAACGGTACTATGTAAAATAATGCAAGACTCATAATTAATAGATGTACAGAATCAGTCTTAGACAATTCAGATATTCTTATTTTCACATTTTTTTCATACTACCTCTCGAATAATTTTTATGCGGGTTGTGACAATAAATTAAATTACAACAAATTGTTTTATCTATGTTCCACCACTACATATATTTCATTATTGAAAAATTGGAAAATCTACATTATCTTTAAAAAAAAAAAAGAAAACTTTTCGAAATAGAAGATATTATGTTCATCTTCTTTTATTCTGTTGTTCGAAAGTAATAAATGTCTTTTAATTTCAAAAGTATTTTTTTTAAATTCTTGAATATATGATTTATGGAGTCTCCGACTGCAACATTAAGTTACAGTCATATGTTCTTTTGATGTTCTAGCTTTTCTAACATCACTTTGTTTCTTTCGCACCCTTTATGAGGAGTTTTGACAATATATATATATATATATATAGTTATATATAGAGAGTATATATATATATATATATATATATATATATATATATATATATATATATATATATATATATATATATATATATATATATATATATATATATATATATATATGCCACAGCAGTGCAGACGTGCTTTTGAGGCTCTCTAAGAAAGTTTATATTTATTTTTAGTGATTATTTTATAATTAAAGTTTTTATTAAATCTTATCAGTTAGTATACATTCATTAGTTTCAGTGAAGTTCTGCGCGTGGAGTTTTTAAAAGATAAGTTCTAGTTTTAAGTTTTTACTTCTTTCTTTGTCAAGTTTTTTGTGATTAGACTTTTAGTAAAGTAAATTGGCAAAGGTCATTACGTAAGTTTGAGTTTTTTATTTTTTTTATTATACAAAATTTGATTTTTAATTACTTTTAGCAACATTAAACTTTTTTAACTTAGGTTTTAGCGTATGATCAATTTTATCCCGATTTTTTTTCTTTTTGTTTTTGTCTGTCTTTTGCTTTTGCGTGTTTGCGTGTGTGCGTGTGTGTGTGTGATGGCAGATTTGCGTAGGTGCGGGCGTCTTTCTATTGACTTTACCAATATCCGCGGCTTAAACTCTACTTTAGCCCTACTACTAACTCTCTCTAACCCTAATCTTTTGCTCTGTCTGAGACTCAGATGGCAAAGAATTCATCACCCTCTATCTCGTTTAATGTATCTAACTATAACTTATTTCATAATTTCCGTCTGGAGGGTGGAGTGCCTATGCAAACATAAACACTCCTGTAGAGCACTGTCCCAGAATCTCGGAATCTCCCACTCCCTGATGTTCTGTGGCTTTTAAAAATCTTTCTTCCTTCTACTACAATAATCTTGCGCTTCTGCTACTGTTCTCCTAATAGAACAGATTTTCACTTGATTTTTGAATATCTTACTACTTCTCACGAGACCGTTATATCTTTCTCATCCAAATACTGAGGTCCTCTATTTAGATTTCACGTAACACAACACTGGAATGGTTTGGGTCCCCCATACTGATTTTAGGCGGGGAGGAGGCCGAACCACTTTGTCCATCTGGCAACTAACTTGGGCAGACAAACCATCCACACATTTGGGACTCCAATGCCCACACTTGAACACTTGACCTATGTTTCACCACTAGTCCTTCCTCTTTATAATACACCACTTTCGCTCCTATTGCAAATCTGACCACAATCTTATATCCTCTTAATTTTAATACTTTCCTAACAGTTCATCCTTGCCCTGTGCGTTCTCCTTCTGGCACCCTTTGATCGGGGCCGATTTGGGGGCTTTGCGCTGCTTCTACGTTAACTATAATTGGAATGACTCGTTCTTCTTGCCTCTGGTGACTTCGGCTTCTGCCGACAGGGTGGGGAGCTCTAATCGTTGATGGATGAGCAGATCTTTCATTCCTTCTTTCGACCAAATCTCTTCTCTCCTCATAACCATGGTTCGATCGTGCTTTTTCTCTGGTCATCAGGCTAGAGACAGTGCGTATCGTGGGGTGGAAAAATTCTCGTTCTCTATCGCTCTTTTCAATTTTCATTCAGCTAGAAACCGTTGCAGGGATACTCTTCGACAAGCAAAGCGTGCTTTCATCAAACGAAAGTGAGTTGGGGCCTCCGTTCTCCTACTGACAAATCTTTCTTGGCCTCTTGCCAAAAACACTCCAACAACTTCAAAATCCACCTTTCTCCTCTTTTATTATTCGATTCGATGGTTCTGTTGCTAATTCCTCAACTGAAAAGGCCAATCCCTTCGGCCTCCTATTTTCCCCAGCTCAACCCTGGACAATTCTTGCATTCCTCCTCTTCCTCCTCCTTCTTCTCAGGTGCCCTATGCCTTTGCTTGTGATTACATTTGCATGGGCTCCCGAAATCTATGAACGTTAGAAGGGGCGGGTGGCCCGGATGGTATTCCTCCCGAGTTTTGAGGGGAGTGTACGGCGCTGTCCCCCAGCCTCTAGTTCCGCTAACTATATTCTCTGTGCCTCAATACTAGCACTTTCAGTCAAAGCGCTCATATGTTCAACCTATTCTGAAAAAAGGAAGCCCTGATCCTTCAAACTATCACCCTATAGCTTTAACTTGTATTCTAAGACCTTTGAAACGCTTCTCAACTCTCATTTTTGGACCATCTGGAATTCTCTCTTCTTTCATCGCCAGTGCTGGCGCCCTCGAGGTGCAGGCCCTGCCTAAGAAACATTCTCCATTCAACAGATTTATGGTTTTCCACCCTTAGGAATTACGAGGAGACTTGCGGTGGTGTCGCTTGACATATCCAAAGCATTTGACCGGGTATGGCACGCGCCACTGCCAAACTGCCCTCCTTTGGGTTTCCTCCTTCTCTTTGCTTACTTATGCTTTCTTTTAAATCGCTCAATATTGGCTGTTGTTGATGGGGTGACTTCTTCTTCTTTTTCTGTCAAATAGGGTTCTGTCTTATCTCCTACTTTATTCTTGCATTTCATTAATGATTCTCTCGTCTACATCTAACTCTATCCACTCATATGCCGTTGACTCGACCCCTTCATTCTTCAACTCATTTCAATTCTGCTCTTATTTTACTCTTTAGACTTCCTCGTCTTAATCTTTTCTTATTCTGCCCTCGCTGTTCTTGGATAGAATTCCTGGTGGGGTCATCTCAACCTTGTGAAATTTAATTCTTTAAAAACCCAACTTCATCAGATCTCTCCTCTTTTAAGACACACCTTCAATCCTTCCATCTCTTTCGATTTGTTCTCGTCTCTCCTGTTGACAATATATAAACATCCTTGGCCCCTAACATAAACAAAAAATGTCTTGGAAACCCCACACTGGCAACGGTTTTAGCTTTGGCCTCAAAATGGGAGTTCTGTTTAATTGCGAAACTTTTTTTTTCCTCTTCACAGTTACTCCAGTTACACAAATGGTCTCATCCGCCCTTGTATGGAGTACTGCTCTTCATATCTGGGCCTGTAATTTCACCCGGCTTTTGATAGGGTCGAGTCAGCAAAAAAGACTTATAAACCGTCTTGTGCCTCTTCTAGTTCACTTGACCCTGTCTTTGCGGCGCGATGTTGGTGCTTTTATCTCTTTTCTATAGGCACTGTACAGGCAAGTGCTCGAGGGAACTTCCACTCGCGTCCACCGCTACGCCCTCGTAGCACAAGGGGTGCTGTATCTGCGCACGAAGTTTTGTGTTGACATTGGCGGCCCAGTTAGTCGCTGTGGCGCTTCCATCTTTCCCACCACCTCTGTTCTGTAGCTCCTTCTTCCATCTCTCTGTTTCTACCAATTTAATCTCCCTCTACTTTAAAAGTCCGCGTCTGTGCTCTCATCTGGAGTAATTACTAGTTGAATTTTGCTGATGCCCAACACCCCCTCCCTTGGAATAGGCACGCCTGTGAGCGGTGGTGACATTTTATAGTAGTATATATATATATATATATATATATATATATATATATATATATATATATATATATATATATATATATATATATAAAAGTATATATATATATATATATATATATATATGTTATTGAGGGATGAAAAGCTTATAATATTTATGGGTTTTCCATATTTTTATTTATTTACTTATCAGACGTTTTGGATAAAGGTCTATCCATCATCATCAGTGTATTAAAAACATAACACATTCAAAATAAAATATATAAACATTCGTGAAAAATTAACAAAAGTTTTTGCACCTCCATATCGAATAAATCTGCTAAAACATTAAAAACAAAACTGAGAATGAATACTGGTTAGTTGGTTTTTATTTAACATCAAATGAAACATTACTATATAAGGGAAAAATTTCAAATTACAATTTCAATTTCAATCATTATTACAATAATAATAATTAATAATAATAATAATAATAATAATAATAATAATAATAATAATAATAATAATAATAATAATA
>JABUQX010084379.1:42500-48226 GCA_015478945.1 Trachelipus rathkii
ATATATATATATATATATATATATATATATATATATATATAGTAGCAGTAAAGATATATATATATATATATATATATATATATATATATATATATATATATATATGGTGTATATATATATATATATATATATATATATAAATATATATATATATATATATATATATATATATATATATATATAAGGTTATATATATATATATAGAAGAGTTAGCAGCATAGTTATATATATATATATATATATATATATATATATATATATATATATATATATATATATATATATATATATAAGGATCTCTGCCACATATAGTCATAGGTTAATAGTTTTACTATCCAAAGATTAACAGAAAGTGGCCATTAAAAGTATACAAACTATGTTGGTTAAAAACCACTAATTTCTGTGTTGTAATGAAAAATAGTTTTTTAAAATGAAGCTAACCTCATATGGACAAGTAACATCATATGTTACAAAATTCCTACTTTTAAGAAGTTAATACACAAAATTTTATTAATATTTAAAGTAAAAAGTACGTACCAAGGAATCTCCTAATATCCATGATCTGATGAAATTGAACCATAACTTTACACTGAGGCGGTGTTGACTTTACAGAGTGGCGTCACGAGTGATAATTTCAATGCTACTTTTAACCTTACACTTAATAAGGAATTGAGAATCTGACTGAAAACAAAATCGAATTTATATATACATATCAACATTAAAAACATAGATAGAATAACAACACAAAGTTCTTATTTACAAATTAAAAGAGCATATAAAATGAGTGAAAAGACCGTAATGGCAAGAGAAATGGTAAAATGACGCTTGTAAACTTAGCCTTCGCATATACTTCGTTTATATAGCAGTAAGAGAGTATATATTTATATATATCTTACGAATGATATATATATATATATATATATATATAGCAGGTGTTAAGTTTGCACATATTGATATATATATATGGCAGGCGGCATATTGTAAAACGTACTTAATTCAACGGGACGTTGGATCAAAAAAATTCGCAGGCAGACTCTATAAGAGTAAACATTTCTAGGGGGGGCAGCTGCCCCCTGATGATCAAATGCCCATACAGCATATATATATATATATATATATATATATATATATATATATATACATGCCATATATATATATATATATATATATATATATATATATATATATATATATATATATTATTATATTTAAAAAAATATATATATTATTTTTTTTTTATATATATATATGTATATATATATATATATATATATATAGTATATATATATATATATATATATATATATATATATATATATATATATATATATATTATTCGTGAATACTTTTTCACCATTCTATACTTTAATCATTCTTTATCAATAAGTATAATATTATTTATTTTAGTTTATATTATTTGTTTTGTATAATTCTTATCATTGTATTATCAACCTTGAAAATGGGAAGCTGTTGTCTTACCCGAAACTAGTCGGTAATATTTTTAAAAACGTTTTTAAATTGCTCAAGTAATTCTTGCTATTAGTATATATATATGTATATATATATATATAGAGCAGTATAAATAAAGTATATATAAATATTTTTATTTTTATATATATATATATATATATATATATATATATATATATATATATATATATATATATATATATATATATATTGAAAGCTTAGCCTATGTACTTGTATAAGTATATAAGTATATAAGTATATATATATATATATATATATATATATATGTATATATATAGGTATAGTAAGAGAGAGTATAGTATGAGGTATATATATATGAGAGCAGGTAGTATATATGTTAAGGTTATATAATAAGTATATAGTATATATATATATATATATATATATATATATATAAAGGATGTTACATAAAAAAACATGATATCGAAAAATCGCCGAACACCGCGTGGAAAACTTTCTGCAGTGTCACGTGTTAGCTAAACCTCCAATAGAAGGAGGCAAGAGTTGCCAAAAGCTGCTTTTTTTCATGTTCCAGAATTACATTTTTTAAATTTTTTAAGGGGCTCGGGGTGACAGAGGGGGGACGAAGTCCCCTGTCGTCCCCCGGTAGGCCGAGAGAGACCCCGACTTCTTCCATCTTTGCGATTTAATCTGGGTACCCTTTAGTTAAAAAAACAACTTGTTTGCAACTCTGGATTTTCCCATTGCCCCAGCCATTCGAAAAATCGATTACATCGCTCGGTGTTTGATATGATTTGCTGGGCCATCCTTTAAAGTGACAAAAGTTCATATATATAATTATATATATAGCAGCAGAGCAGCAGTAGCAGTATATATATATATATATATATATATATAGAGGTAGGCAGGGTATATATATATATATATATATATATATATATATATAAGGGCGGTATGTTCCTCTTCAATTGACTTGTTCTCATGTTCCTTAAATAATGTTGGTGCTCCTGGTATTTATTACGAATTATAAAAATAAGAAAAGAAAAGGAGCTTCACTGTCATTATTATTTTTAAAATGCTTTTTTTTGTTAATGGTTATCGTCAGAAGTTGATTGTTGCTTATAATTTAATGTTTTTGTTTTACTTTTTTTATTTAATATTTATTTGTTGTTTTTATTTTAGTTTTTTGGTAATGTTATATTGAAACGGTAATGACATTTCAAAATTTTACCGAGGAAACTGTAAAAAAAAAAAAAAAAAAAAATCTCAAAACTACAATAACTACAGGTAAAAAGCATATTTTTGAACCTTGTAAAATTTAGTTAGCAAACAAAAAACCTGCTATTTTTTTTTAAAAAGAGGGTACTGGACATGTGTATATATATATTATCGCAGTATTAATGGCAATGAGGGGGTTTATTTCATTGGGGAACACAGGGGGACTCTTTTCCACATCTCTGTAGGCAGAAACCCCGTTCAAATACCAAAAAGAGTGGGGTCTTGAGACCCTCCCCGGGAGGGGGGGAATTAGTCCTGACCCCGTAGTTCCCTGAAGAGAGACCCTGACTCGCGATTGTAGGTAGTAAACCCTTGGGGTATTTTAGTTAAAAAAGAGCAAAAATTTACTAGAAAGTCTATTTATTTTAATGAGTAACGTATAAAAAGTGTTTAAATAGGCTTTCTACTCATATTCTATAACTATTAACAATAATTTTTTTTTTTTTTACATTTTCTTTAACTAAAAATTTTACCAGGATTCCTTTTCGCTGTAGCTTTTCTCATGGCTAGTTTTTGAGATGGTTTTTTTTTTTTTTTTTTTAATTCTTCCACTAAAATTGTGCCAGCATTCCAGCAATGTATTCCCTTCCCGGTAGCTGTTGTAGTTTTTGAGATATGGATTGTGGCTCTTCTAGAGGCTGATCTAGAGCTATTCATATATATATATGAATAGCATATATATATATATATATAAGTATATATATATATATATATATATATATATATATATATATATATATATATATATATATATATTTACACAAGATACCATATCCTAATAGCAGCATGGTGGTAAGTAGGGTGATAGTTTTTAAAACTTACCACCACCCTTCACGAAAAGAAACAACAAATGATAGAAGAGGGTTTTCAGCCCCTTTGCATGTGTCGCGAGAATTGCACTTTTCTTCCCATGATTCGGACGACTTTTGCGAAACGCGGGCTCAATTTTCCTAATATTTAAAGTTTCAAATTTCTTTTCTTTTTAATTCTTCATTTCATTCAAAATACCAATTAAAAGAAACGTTGTTAGCTATCATGCTCTCCATCTCGGATCTAAATAAAATAATTTTGAATAAACACTTAAAATTTTGAAATTTAATCGTTAACATAAATTTTCTCTTTACTATATATGTAGAAACTCTCAAACTCTTAACTACTTTCAAATGTAAATCCACAAAGAATCGTACTATTGGTAATTTCCTTCTCTGATTTTACATAAATCTTCTCTGTAATATCTAATCCTTTCAGACCTTCAACATTCTTCTTCAGTCTTCCTGCTGTTGTTTCTCTTTCTTGTCTCCCTTCTGGTTTCCACCGGGTGTCCACACTGAAGACAGTTCTAGAATCATATATATATATATATATATATATATATATATATATGTATATATATATATATATATATAGTATATAGGGTATATATATGTTATATATATATATATATATATATATATATAATATATATAGTATATATATATATATATATATATATATATATATATATATATATATATATATATATATATATATATATATATGCTAATGTATTTGTGTGAGTATACGAATACATTTAAGTAGAAAAGAGAGAAAAAGAGAGAGGGAAAGAGAGCATAATAAATTAAATTCTATTTTTTTAAAGCAGTATAATAACAAGGGTGTAAACCTTTCCGATGAAAATTTTCTTTCAGTCTATTAAAAGGGACAAGGTCCATATATATATATATATATATATATATATATATATAGTATATATATATAATTATATATATTTTTATATATATATATATGTTGGTTATTCTTATATATAAAAATATATATATATATATATATATATATATATATATATATATATATATATATATATATATATATATATATATATATATATATATATATATATATATCTGTATATATATATATGTATATATGTATATATATATATATATATATATATATATATATATATGTATATATAGCATATATATGGTGTTATTAGCATATATATATTATATATATACATATATATATATATATATATATATAAGTATATATATATATATATATATATATATATATATATATATTATAGTAAAGGTTACTTTTCTTACCTATCGTATGATTGTTGATTTTACTGTAACATCGATTATATATCGATAAAGATACAATGAAAACACTTATTTGATGGAATTAGGGATGGCTTTCCGTGTAATATCGATATACCAGTTATCGATTTTTTTGGCTTCCTATTATAATTGATATTTTTGTAAGGATATTTCTTAGGCGATATATCGATATTTCGATATTTTCCAATATCGAAATCGGAAAAGATGCAAAAAAAAACAATGTTTAAAGTGGCCAAAATTTAAATCTTTCTATCTCCTCTCCCATGTCTTTGAAAGTGATGAAAACTTCTTTTTCCCATATTTCAAGTCTTCACCTGCACCAATGTCGTGTATATGGAAAATAAACCTGAAAGCACTGAATCTAGATTTTCTGCCCTTTGGAACCAAGCATGTGCCAGAGAGAGGGGGGTGGGGACTTGACTGCACACTACATAGTCAAATGTCTTCTGAAAGGCCTCACTAATCATCATTCAGTTATTCTGTAGTGATCGGTGATAATGCGTTAATCTAACAAATTTTGAATGATAATAAAAACAAGTGCTTTTCCCAAGTATGTTATAGTAATGAAATAGCCTGTTGTAAATGCACGTCATCTCGGCCTAAGATCCAACAGTATCATTATTAAACAATGTTTGCTCAAATGAAAGTAATAGATTGACTTCCGAGCATATCAATCAGTTGGTCTTTTTAGGTACAAGATGCGGCTGTTTTCAAAAACATATATATTATATAGTATATATATATATATATATATATATATATATATATATATATAAGCGCGTATATATATTGGAAGCGGCGCACGAAACGCGAAAGCGTTTCACGAATGCGAAAACGTATAAACACCAATTATAATATGGAACGAAGTACAAT
>JABUQX010084380.1:2500-10000 GCA_015478945.1 Trachelipus rathkii
GTTGGTTGTTTTGTTGTGTGTTGTTGTTTGATGCACGCACGCACACACACCTATATATATATATTATATATATATAGTATATAGTATATATATTATAATATATATATATATATATATATATATATATATATATAATATAGAATATATAATATATATATATATATATATAATAATATATATATATAATAGTATATATAATATATATGTTGCCATACTCCTTCCTCGAAAAGAAAGTAGTAACTAAGGACATGACGCAAGTCAAGAAAAGAACCCCCCCTCCTTACCGTTCCCTTATACATTAAATGAGAACTCGTCGCAGTCAAAAAATTCAACCCTAACGTTTCATGAGACTGACAGAACAGAGCCTCACGTGGTTTCTCGTCAATGATGGGGTTAATCCCCTGGGCAAAGCCACAACCATACCCCTCACAAAACCGCCATTCACTCTGTTATGCAACCTTCTTCACGCCTCTGCAAACCCACATTCATCTCCTGCAGGCATTCTTTAACTGACTCAATCCACTTTTCTTTGGTCTCCCCAGCCGGTCGATTCCCAGCCACTGCACCACTATACATCCATTAGCCGACTATCAAATTCATAACCTTTCTATATGAACCAAACCATCTCAATTGTATTCTCTGGTTATTCTCTCCATTAACGAATTTATAACACATCCGCACAACCTCGTTAATTGCCCTTTATTCCTCATTTATCAATTCTTCTCCTCACACCTAACACGCCCCCTAAGATTGTCCATTGAACACTTTGAACCTAGATCTATACCTCTATTGCTAGACAATACCTTTCACAGACAATACATTAACAAAGGCAACTAACATACCCGCTTAGCATAACCCTAGCGCACTCAAAGACTTAGTCCATTCCACATCCAACCAAAGATTTAATTGCCCCTACCGCAACATTTTTTACTACATTCCTGCATCAATCCGTTCCCGTTTTCATCAACAATATCCTGATGATTTAAACTCAGATACTGTGTCCAATTGCTTTCACCCTGCTAACATTGACTTCAACACAGCGGACTCTCTCTACACTCACTACCATACCTACTCATTTTTTTTTTTTACTTATCTGATCACTTTCAAACCCCTCTTTTAACACACCCTTCAAACCTCTCTACCAATCTTCTCAAACGCTCTTCAGATTCGCCACATAAACCAAATCATCCGCATACAATAAGTAGGGCAACCCTCCAAACTCTCTCACAATTCTCATCATTCTAACATCCTACCCTGCACTTCCACCGCCTAATTCTTTCATAAGCCCATCCATATGTAAGGTTAAATAAACCAAAAAGACAATAACAATCCCTGCTCACTCCGCAATAATATTAAACCAATCACTTTCGACTCATTTATTCTTACACACGTTCAATATCGTCATACATATTTTTTGATTCCATTCAGAAAGCCTACCACCAGCACCATTTATCACTAACCTACCTGCCTCAGAGCTTCCCTATTAATCCTGTCGTACGCTCTGTTGCAAGTACATAAAGCCTAAATACAATTTCTTCTTCTTCTTCATTTTTCAACCATTTGTTTCAATGTAAAATTTGATCCATACATCCTCTACCTCTTCTAAATGCACTTTGTTCTTCCACCAATCAATCCTCAGTCACACGCGACGTACTGCTATTCAACTAAAATACCATATGTATCTTCCTACAAAATTCAATAAACTAATTCCCTATAGTTTTCCACAGTTCCCCTTACTTCCTTATATAAGGGTAGCTATTAACTGCTCTCCTCCAATCTCTGGGAAATATACCATCCATAAACGCTTTGTTGCATAACTTCCAAATCCAATCAATCACCATCTCACTTACATTCTTTATCTTTCACCAGTAATTCCTGCAGCTTTACCATTCTTCAACTTTCACACACTATACCCATTACCTCCTCTTTATAATGACCTCATCCCAATATACCTATTTTTTCTTGGCACAGCGTCAAACCAGCGCACATTCACACTCACCCCCCTCATTGCTACCAATGTTAGCAGATTTTCGAAGTGGTTCCCGTCCACACTCTTCTTCGCACTATCCATTTCATTCAGCTATAAAAGCAACCATCCTATTCATTATTCTATGCAGATTTCCCTTACTCTCATTCTCAACCTTTCGCGCTTCCTACTAGAAAAGCTTCTTATTACCTTGTAAGTCCCCTTTCATCATCCTTCCAAACTGTTCATTTACCTCATTTTCTTCACGTAGCAACTTTTAGCTTCCTTTTTTTTATATAATTCAAACATCTTTCTTTTGAGACCTCATCATTTTCTTTTAGCACATTCAAGAACGACGCCCTCTTTTACTTGTTAACCACCTTACATCACCTCTCCATTCCACGCATCACTGTGAGATGCTTACTTCCTACTTTAGCACATCACATACTTCTTTTGCACTACGAACAACATTGCTTCCTTCATTGCTTCCAGATTTGTTCAGTACTTGTCAACAGTTCAAACTGATTTATTTGACAAGCGTTCTTAAAATACTTTTCCTTATTACTTGCTTCAATTAGCTTCTCACTCCTAATCTTTCCCACTCCTTCCTTACCTCATATCAAGCCCCACTAACTTAATCCACATAAAACAATATAAATGTGAGGGCAGGATTCTCCTTGCCCTCACGATAATTATGTATACCTCATGATAGCTCTGTACACCTGTTATATACACCTATGAACACTACTCAAAAAAGGGGTTTTCTCTGTATATCAAATTTAACTATTAATTTTATTATATATGAAAAATATTTAACGACTCTTTTGTATGGCACCATTGTTGTAAGAGTGTGTCACGGAACGGTGACGCTCAAAAAGGGTGCCTGGAGTTCAAGGGAAAGGGAAGTTAGTTAGCGTCTCACATTATAAGAAGAAAGATGCGTTAGAAAAATCGGCATTATTAAAAGCCGGAAGATTATTGTTAATTTAAATATTATTGTGTCGAGCTTTTAGAAACAATGTTATAAATTGTGAAGGGAGTGTTTAATTAACTTAACCCTAAATTGAAATAGAAGGGGTTTGAAGATTACATTATATGATAATAGATTCATTATTAGTGAAACTTAACCAGACTCTTATGTTAAAGAGTCTGCTTAACATGTACTATTAATTATTTTGCACATTGACATCATTTATTTCCATTTAATTTGATTAATCTTAGAAAATAAAGATAAGAAGTAATTACTCTTTTTTATACCACTGTGGTTGGCGAAATCATAAAGTACATATATATATATAATATATATATATATATAATATAATATATATATATATATATAATATATATTATATATAATATATATATATATAAATATATATATATATATAATATAATATATATAATATTCTTATATGATAAAGGAAAAGAAAGTTAGTTGTGTAAAAAGATCTGTAAAGGTGTTGAAACCAAGACGTAAAGTAATGCCCAGGATTAAGAGCTATAGGAAGGAGGAGGAGAGAGGAGGGAGGAGAAGGATGAGGATGAGGATGAGGAGGAGGAGGAGGAGGAATCGTCTTTAATTTAATATTTGCAGAGTTTTTTCTATAATCATTATTGGAAAACACACAAATATTGCTTCACTGTCCTGAACTTCACGGATTCTGAAGGTCCATAGAACCTTGATAAATATTCTGATTGAGTGCTCTGTTTTAGGGCATCTTTAATGTCCTGGGGATTGGGAGTATCAAAAAAGTGATGTCTGAGCTTTTTGCCCTCAGTTAACTTGCCTCAACTCCAAACGATTCGTTTCCATGGTCGCTTTTTAACACTAAGCGAGTAAAAAAATCTTGATGGTATCTCCCTGTGATTCTCAAAAATTTGTGCTTTCCGAGTCGTAAAAAACACTTGAGTATCCTTCCTGGTGATCTCAAAATTTGTGCTTCCGAGTCTGTACCCTGCCTTGGTAAACTATTTGGTTTCGGTCTTCCCCCTTCGACCTTCCCTCCCTCCAGTGCCGAAGAAGGGGGGGGGATACCCTCATCAAAATCTTCTAATTATCGCTTAATCTCTTTAACTCCGTTCTTCTAAAAGCTCCCTAAACTACTTTAAACATTAAGATTGAAAAACATTTCAATTCTTATAATCTAATGTCTTATCTGCCAAATTATGGCCCTAATTGATTGAATTCTTTATGGCTTTATTGATGATATTCTTTATGGCCCTATTGATGATATTCTTTATGGCCCTATTGATGATATTCTTTATGGCTCTATTGATGATATTCTTTATGGCTCTATTGATGATATTCTTTATGGCCCTATTGATGATATTCTTTATGGCCATATCAAATAGCCTTCGACAGAGTCTAGCACAAAATTAAAATGATTTTAACTTCCCCTATTTTCGGTATCTATTCTTCTCTCTTCAACTTCTCCTTAAATTTCTCCCTTCTGTCCGCTCTGTAGCAGCTGAGAAGGCCATGGTTCATCCTTTAAATGTATCAATAATAGTGGTGTTCTTCTGGGCTCTGTCAAATTCACAACTCTTTTCTTGATTTTTATTAATGATCTAACTGTCACTTCCTCACCTATCCCCCCCCACATGCCGACAACACCACCTTCAATATTCTCGCTTTTCATTTTGTAGGACAACACCACCTAACTACAAAAAGCTGATACTAGAGAGGTCTTGGAACAATTGATCTCTAACTATTTTGAAGTATCTCTAATCGGGGTTAAGAAAACATGGTTTACAGTGACTTAAACTCAGTTCTTTCATTATCTACTCGACGCCATCTCCCACACACGTACTCTTCTCTTACAAGTAACACAATAACACAAACCTTCCCCGTCATGAATATTCTTGCAATTCTCTTCCACGTGTTCTTCTTGGAAAGTCCTCCAATAATGTCTCTTACCCAAACGAGCTTCTAAAAACGTTACGACCGTTAGGTGTTCTGAGGAGTCTTTGAAAATCTCCATAACCACTTTCGTTTGCTTTACATTAAAGGGCTTTGTTCGACTTTCACACCAATATCTGGGGTAATTCATTATTTCATTCACACACGCCCTCCCTCTTGAAAGCAGAGTTTTCTGAGAGAGAGAGAGAGAGAGATGAGAGAGAGAGAGAGAGAGAGAGGAGAGAAGAGAGAGAGAGAGAGAGAGAGAGAGAGAGAGAGAGAGAGAGAGAGAGAAGAGAACAAGCAAATTGTTTTAATTGTAAAATAAAGGAGCTAAGATCCAGAGCAGAAAGCCTGAGTCCGGACCGGCTAATTTAAAATGGTGGAAGCCCGACAGCTAGGATCCTTATCATTTTTAAAATTATATAACCGAGCCGGAGGCTGGAGCCGAAAAAAAAAAAAATCCGACTTGCAACCCCTACTTGAAGGTTAGAGTCAGGCTTTTCGCCTTATCATTCCCCCACTCCAATTCTCTTTTTCGTCTTCGAAATGTTTATGGCACTTCTCCTTAGGCTAATTACAACAGATGCTTCTATGGAACCTATATCCCAAATAAATGGCGACAGGGATAAAGGGTCGACATTTTGGTAAAAAAAAAAAAAAAAAAAAAAAAAAAAAAAAAAAAAAAAAAAATCTGGTTATTTAGAGTTTTCACCTCTAAAACGAATCCAACAAAGCCTTAACCTTAACCTAAACTATCCTAACTTAAATAGACCTTAAACCTGACTTAACCTAACTTAACATAACTTAACCTAACCTATCCTAACTTAACCTATCTCTAACCTACTTAGATCTAACCTAAACCTAACGCCCTGCGGCGGCTGTACGGATATTTTAATGAATGGAGTGTCGACCATTTTTCCTAGTCTGATCATTTGGGCAATCCCCACTTCTATCCGACTCATCTAATAACCATACCGCTCCTCCATTGAGGAATCTCACATCCACTCGTCATCTACTACACAGTCTAATCCTTATCTCTGTCCAACTCTGACCCAACTTAACCCGATATGCCTCATCTTAAATGTTACATTACATAATAAAGTGCGGAACACACTTCCTTTCCACGTTCCCAGTTACTTTCCTTGGTCTTCCGCTCTTTAAAAAGCATGGACGGGAGGTCAATGTTGGCCCGTTGAATATTTCGATAAAGCAAACAGATTTTCTCCAACTTTTGAGTATATTTGCAATATATTCCCCTCTGGCCTTTTCTCACCGTAGGCGACATTATATTATATATATATTATTAGATATAATAAATATATATATAATATAATATATATAATATTAATATATATATAATAACTAATATAATATAATATATATATATATATAATATATTATATATATATATATATAATATGGACAAGTTACTTAACGCCCACACGGAACGGGAGCTCGGATCAAAAAAAAATTTTCACAGGTACCATCTATGATACATAAATAAGATGTTCTAGGTCGAGTGAATTTTTTTTTTTTTTTTTTTACGCCTGTTCTAAGGGCGAAATTATATATATTTATTGGTAAAGGTATTACACGGCAAATTAGGGGGCTCGAGCCAACGGGAAACACAGGGGGGGAAAACGTTTTCCATACACGTGGGAGGGGGCGGAAGGAAACCCTCCGCGACAAACCCATCACCAAGAGCTGGGGTTTCCGGAGTACCCTCCCGCGGAGGGGGGGAATAGTCCTACCCCGTAGTTCCCCTGAAGGCCCCGAGAACCCCGACTCCTGCCATCGGTGCGGTATACCCTTCGGGGTATTCCTTTAGTTAAAAAAACAAAACAAAATATACTAAAGTCTATTATTTTAAGAGTAACGTATAAAAGGTCTAAAATAGGCTTTCTCCTCATATTACTATAATTATTAAATATTTTTTTTTTACATTTTTTTCCTAACTAAATTTACCAGGATTCCAAAATGTATTCCTTTTCGCCTGTAGCTATTGTAGTTTTGAGATAATGTTTTTTTTTTTTTTTTTTTTTTTTTTTATTTTTACCATTTCGCCCCTAACGTCTATTTAATGTATCCATAGAGGCTAACCTGTGAAATTTTTTTTTGATCCGAGCTCCCGTTCGCGTGTGGGCGTGTAAGTAATTTACTTCTATTTATATAATAGGTACGGAAATATATATCAGAGGGGTGGGCAATTCCGCATTGTAAGTCCGCAATTCCCGGACTACCAAAAATAAAAATTGAAAAATCTCGTGTGTTTTTATGATCTTTTGAAAAAAGTTGCGGAATTGCACCGTTAGCGACATGCCTAAAATCATCGCAATTTGGGATACCAAAAAGGAGGAGGACAAAACAAGGACTAAATTAGTAATTACAAATTAGGTTTAGGTATATATATATATATAAATATATATATATATATATATATCATATATATATATATATATATATAATTATAGATATATATAATATATATATAATATTATATATAATATATATAATAATATATATATATATATATAAATATATATATATATATATATATATATATAATATATATATAATAGTTAATATATAAACGACTCATAAAAATGTTATAAACAAAAAGTAACAGTTAAAT
>JABUQX010084380.1:15000-17500 GCA_015478945.1 Trachelipus rathkii
TACCGATCTGCCTAGTAATTATACATAACGCAAGTTTTTATTTAAAACGAGCATAATATGTTAATCAATATTGTCACTCACGAATTACAGTAAAAGTTCACTACAGCCTCCACACAACTCACAGAAATATGTAAAAAAATAAATAATACATATATTTATAGAACATAATATTTTATATCATAATTTATTACGCATTCGAGTAGCTAATACAAAAATACATATACATATCGAGTAGAATATATATCATATAATATGAATAAATATATTTATATATAGTATTATTATTATATAATAATTATTTAATATATTATATAGTATTAATATCATATGAATATATATTATAGTATATAATAGTATATATATAGGTAAATATACTCAAAATTCGTTAATATAATATATAATATTAATATTATTTTATTAAGATATACTTATATATCATTACTACCTGTAATGTAGCTATAAAAAGTTATTAATTATAAAAGTTAATCGAAATACACCAGAATTAAGTTATTATTATTGATTGTATTTTATCTACTTATTTAATTATTATTATTATTCCATTGATTATTAATTATTAATTATTATTATTATTATTATTTTATTGATTATTTACTTTATTAAGTTTAGAACAGGAAAGGTTCTTACATATAGTATAAGAATATTATATATAATATATATAATATATAGTATATAATAATATAATATATATATAATATATTATATAGTATACTGATATATATATATATGTATATTATATATAGTATAGTATAATTAGTATATAGTATATATTATAGTAGTAGTAGTATATATATATATACTAAGTATCTGAAAACATGGAGATAACATTAAGTCTAATTATTATTGATTATTATAATAATAATATATCAAAAAAAAAACAAATTTTCAACGAGTGAGTATAAGTATCTCACTCACTCCTCATACTATGTAATAACTCTTAATTATAGTGTATTTTTAATAATATATTATTATTATTATTATTATTATTATATCACTGTATATTTATTAATTATTATTATTATCTATTATTAATTTATGATCAGAATGAATTTTAATGTTGTGATAGCCGAAAAAATGTGGAAATTAATATAAATATAATACATAATCAATATTGTCATTATTATTACTTATATCTCATTAAAATCACTCTCTACAATACATATATGCATCTCACTATATTTATTTAATTATTATCTATTCTAGCAAAAATATTATTAATTAACTATAATATTTATGGGAAACATTTAAAATTATTTCTGCCTATTTGATTTCTACATTAGTAATTCCTCAGACTTAAATAAGTAATATATAATATATTAATTAGTAATTATCATATTAAAATATTAAGTTAGAATAATAATTTACATTATTATTATATTTATATTATTATTCATAAGATTGTGTTAATAATTTAAGTAATTTATAATGATTATATAATTATATTATATTATTATTATATTATATATTTATCACTTATTACTCTTAATATTGAAATCATGTAATATTTATTATCCATTTTTTTTAATTTTCTAGTTAACTAATGATGTTCTAAAATTATATTTATTTATTTATTTATTATACTTTGATATTTAAAATATAATTTTTTTATTTTTTTACAATTTTTAAAAGAATAACAATAATACTGTTGTATAATAATTAATCAGTATAATAATAATAATAATCAATAATATTAAATCAAGAAAAGTCATGTTATTTACATGAAAATAATACAGTATATACTATAATTCTCCTTTTTCATTTACTGGATGCAATTAATAAATAATCATTAATAATATCAAATGAGTTAAATGAGATAACACCATTACGCAAATGCAAGCTTTCATCACCAAACGATTGTGGTGTGATGGTGTGCGATGTTATGCATGAATCAGATGCAAGCAAAGGGATTGTCAGAGTATAGTAGAGTATATTTAATATCATCATAATATAATATAAGTATATATATATATATAGTGTACGTAAGTATAGTAAAATATAGGATAACTATATATATATATAAATAGATAGGTGTAAAGAAAGATATATTATAATACAGTATATATATATAATTCTAATACAGAAAAATAAATAATTTATAATATAAAAGGGCTACTATTTGCAACACAATTTTGTGTCCTTTGAGCCCCAATTATAGTACCAATTATTATTAAATACTAATTAGAATAAATCTAATAATATTAACTATAATAGTTATTAGTTAATAATAATCTTAATTATATAAAAGACATTAATAATAACAATACTGATAATAATAATCGTAATATCAATAATTAAAGTCTATAATATCAAAGGATAAAAATGCAAGAATAAAGCAAGAACTATAGTGATGATTGCAGCAGCACATATAATAATAATAATAATAATAATAATTAATAATAATAATAACGTAATAATAATAATAATAATAATAATGAATAATAATAATAGGATAATAAATAATAATAATAATGAAATAATAAAA
>JABUQX010084380.1:20000-23984 GCA_015478945.1 Trachelipus rathkii
AGAATGCAGAGCTTTGTTAAACATCTTTATTCATTACACTACATCTCTAATTTCTAGAAATTCCTTTCACTTTTTTCGAGTTTAAAACATAATTAACTAATCTAGATCTTGGAAAATGAGAAAGAAATTTTTTCGAAACGGGTCGATATATAATGTAGATGAATAAGGATGTTTTAACAAAGCTCTGGTTCTTCTAGACAGCATATAGTGATATAGTTATATATAGTATATATAATAATATATATATATATATGATAATATATATAATATTAATATATATATAGATATATAATTATAGTATATATTATGATAAATATAATATATATTAGTAATAATATATATATTATATAGTATATATAGATATAGATATATATATATAGTATAAAATATAATATATATATATATATTATATATAGTATGACTATATATATATATTATACTATATATAGTAATATATATATATATATAGATATATATATTGATAATAGTATAGGGCTAATATATATAGTATTACGATGATACTAGTACTAATTATATATATAGTAGTTGATATAATATATATAATTTATATATATATATATATATATATATATATAGTAGTATATATATAGTATAGTTATATAGTATTTGGGATGAGGGATGAGTAAGTGATCCTAAACCACCTTTTTACAGACGCTAGTGGATGATATATATATATATAGTATATATATATAGTACTACGTAGTACTTATATATATAGGAATAGTATATATGTATTTAGATACGATTATATATATATATAATTAGTAGATTTATTAGGTATTGGGGAGCGGGATTGCAGTTGATAATATCACGATGGGTGTTGGGGTGAGGGCTTCTTGATGGAATCAAAGTATGTATGAACGATTAGGTGAGCGTGGTGTAGGAATAAATGTGTCAATGGATGATTGGTTTAGAGAATTAATAGCCGGAGTGAGACAGGGTTGTGTTGTGTCTGACCTTTGCTGATTCAAGTGTGGTAATAATGGAATGGGGTTAGCTGAAAGATAATTCGAGGTGGGGTATGGGCAGGAAATGGTGTTAGAAAATGACATGGAAATGGAGAGAGAGTGGAGTGTGCCCTGCCTATTATATGCCGATGATTTGGTTCTGTGTGGTGGCGAATCTGAAGAGAAAGTTTGAGAGGGAGTTGTAGATGAGATTTGGCAGGCGATATCGGTAAAAGGAGGGGTTGAAAAGTAAACGTAGATAAGAGTAAGTATGGTTGTGAGTGGAGAAAAGTCCTGCAGTGTGAGTTATGTAGATGAATGAGTCAGCTGGAGCAGAGTGTCTGAGTTTAAAAAAATTTTAGGCGTATGTGTTGGAGTGAGAAGATGGAACGGATGTGATGCATGAGAAAGTATGTAGTAGGAAAGTGTTGAATGGCAGGAAGGTGGGCTGGTGCAATTAATATCGTTGGTGAATGTAAAGGGACCTAAGTCTTGAATGTGCCGCTAACGTCTTACATGAGGGTATGTGTTACCATGTGTTATTGTATGGTAGTGAGACAATGGTCTGGAATAGAGAAGTATAGATCTAAAAGTTCAATGTGTTCAGATGGACAATCTTAGGGGCGTGATAGGTGTAAAAAGAATTGATTAAAATGAGGAATGAACGTATAGAGAGTGGTGTGGTGTGAAAGAATAGGGGGGTGAATGAGAGGAATAAATGAAGTATGTTGAGATGGTATTTGTCATGTAGAAAGGTTTAATGTTTTAACTCGTTTGGTTAACCCCTAGAATGGAATAAACATGGCGTTTTAACGGGAAGACGTACTGTCATTAAAGTGTGAATGGGGGTCAAAATTCACCCCGAAGGTTGAACATTTCACACTAAATCTACTTTGTCATAAATTTGATTTCAAAAATTTGAGTAAAATCCAGTGATTTCTTTTGAACAGTTCCATACAGATAACACTACCAAAATAAAAAAAAAAAAAAAAAAAAAAAAAAAAAAAAAAATCATGAGAAAAAAATACAAAAAAAAAAAAAGGTTACACAGTAAGAAGAAAGAAAGAAAAATATATAATATAAAATAAAAAAAATTTCTTGACCTTTTTAAAAAATAAGATATCTCATTGTATCGAGGAAGGTATGGCTGTATATTGTATGTAAGTGGCAGTGGATTGAAGTTGCAGATCCTGCTTGTTGAGTCACCGTAGTTTCGGGAATGTAAAATGTTTGCTCATACTTTTTTTTTGGCCTTTTTTTGGTCGGGGTTTGGAATCTTAAATGCTGGCCTGCGACGCAATCCGTGAATTTTGTAGACCGCACCGGCACCTGGCACAGCACGGAGGGGGTATAACAAGCGCACCATACCAGTCGCGGTATGGCGCACTTCTACACATAACCCAAAGCGAAAGGCCATCTTTGTGTCGCACACGTGAGTCGCTCAATCCGCAACCTCTATAATTTCAATGCGCTAACTGGCCAATCAACCGCACACACCCGGTGCGCGGACGCGCAACACAACAGGCAGCTACAACGACCTCTAATACTTTTTAAAGAATGATGCACACATTTAAGTTAAACTGGTAAGCCCCCTGGATTTGGTGAGTGACGGACGGAGTGCATGCACACACACCAAAAACTGAGCAGCGTAGCAAGCCACGGGCGACCCGGCATCGGCAGTTCGCACGCACAATGGCTACGCCGCACCGTGGGTGCCGGCAGACCCGCATCCAGCAAACCGCACCTCTGCTATATTTTTTTAAAAATTTGCACCACCAACTTCACGCGGTAACCCCAGTACCAGTGGCCAGACTGGATTTGTGTGACGCGCCTTGCACCACACAGTAGGCCCAAATGGGCACGCAACGTCTACGCAATCGAGGACGGTACCCGGCGCACCGAGCAGATTGCCAGGCGCCGAGGCCTCACCGCACCAGCCACCGCACACGGCTGGCAAGGTACCGGCACACAGGCGACCGACATCGTCCCGGTCGTTCACCAGCGAACCTGCACACAAGAGCGCACTCTATATTTTAAATTGCACGCCATCGGTACCATGTAACCCATGGATGTTGTGGCGCGAGATCAGGAACACCTCTCACCACAACTCCTAATAAATGACGCGCACCACACCAATAGAACTCTAAAATGGCTTTTCAAGCGCCACCAGCAACCGAGCACACGCACGACGGTTAACCCCACAGCGACACGAGACCGCCAACCATCTATATTTTAAAAAAAATTGCAACCATACAAACAACACCGATACCCTGGATTTGTGTGGCGCATTCGCACCAAACGCACGACACAAAATCGCACCACAATCGACTGCAACAAGCCCTTACTACTTGCCTTTCATCCCTCTACTCCTCTATACAGGCTCCAAATTTTCATTCTTCTACCTTTTTGTCACATTTTTTTTATAGGGCAGCACCGACTCCTCAGCACCCCCTCCGAGTAGTGCAGCATGGACACGTAACCTCGTCTGCGACGAGTTATGGCATCACCAAATAGGGTGCCAGTTTGGCCGTTCTACGTAATCATCTTCCAAAGTTTTAGGGCTGATGCCCCACTCACAACATCAGACCGTTTGGGCATCAGTGACATGATAACCCCCGATTCCGATAAGGCAGCGGGCGGGGGCCCAGCCATCAGAACGCTTGCATAGTATATATATTCTATGAGTATAATATAGTATATATACTATATATAATATATATAATATAGTAATATATATACTATATATATATATTATATATACGTATAGTTATAGTAAATAATACTATGACTGTTGTATAGATTGTTTTGCAGGAAAAAAAATCGTTTTTTTTGTAGGAATTGTTTCGGGTTTCCCAGTTTTCCATGGTTTTCGTCTTCGGCAATTTTTCCAATTTTCCAGTTTCCCCAATTGTTCCGAGATAATTCCAAAGCGTTCTGCATCCAATCGGTATCTCCTGTTATGTGGGTTTGCTGTAATAAAGTTTAGACCCAGCATGAAGCGATGTGCGCGCATGCC
>JABUQX010084381.1:0-12500 GCA_015478945.1 Trachelipus rathkii
GGATACGGGTAAGATTATATATAGTTTGTCTTTCAGTGATTTATTACTTATATGATCTCTAACATACAATATACTATATATATATATATATATAATATATATATATATTATATCATATAAAAATAAATAAAAATTATTTTTCAATATGCAATTAGCTGATGAAACATAATAGGATTAATCTACTCACTCCAATCACATAGAAAGTTATTTTTCACTTTGTTGAGTAAGGATTAAACGCGATTAGCGTGGTTATAGATGGAGGTGATACTTACTCCATTTATTACTTAAAGAAAGGTTATTTTTAATACATTTGATATTTCCGTGAGTTTATGATATCTTAGTCAGATAGGAAGCCTATTGAGGCATAATGTATATAAATTTTTGGTAGAGACTTAGCATATCTTGGTATTTATAAACTTATCAGAAAAATTATTATATGAGATGAGTACCAAGAATAGTGATGGAAGCTCATCTATTCATATAGAGATACGATATAGTACGAATTTCCGAGGAAGTGGCTCAATACTATTTATATTTATATATACTGAGAATTATATTACCTAAATAGCTCTATACACACAATTTGAGTGTAGCATAATTTGTTTATAAAATCATATTTCTCCTAATATCAGACTCTTCTAAAATTACCTATCAAGGCAATTACGAAATACGTCTTAGGTAATTCATTTATCTTGAAAGATTAATGCAGCTTATTTTTCTTCAGAATCGTAAGTCCGAAGAGTGCCAAATAATAAACACTATATGTTACTGGAAGTATAATAAAAGAAAACGAGTTTTTTACTAGTAACTATATAAGCATAAATAATAACAAGTATAAGGAAATCAAAATAGAATGTGCGTGATCCAATAAAATGGATGTTAACAGGCATGAAGCGGTATTCCTTTTAAATAAGAGACTCTTAGGCCAATTACTTGCGTCATTGCGATATAGTAATAATGAATAAGAATGGCCTGGTTAATTATCACTAAGTAAAGCTACTTTCAATTTTGTTGAATTCTAAATCACAGTATATATTGATTTAATAATATGCAAATTTAAATTCGTTTTAAAGTTATAATAATAATATTCATTATGAGTAAATAATACCTTATACGAGTAGTGCATTATTATGTCAGCATACAGTTTAACAGAAGGGTTCACATTTATAGATATTGAGACCTGTGCAAATATAAACTCTAAGTGAAAGACATTCATTTAGATGACTAACTTTCTTTCAGAAAAAATGAGATAGTGACACGGCTGAAACTTAGACACGGTGGATTTCATATCCATGTTTTTTTATCCAGTACATAAAAGTCTAAAAAGTGTATCTAAGCAGACTATTAAGTATATATATATTCAAATATAACTAATTATTAAAAGAACTTACAGAAGTTTACCAGAAAAATCGTTTATAATAGTGAGCCCCTATACTCATTACAATCAGTCCCTTGTAAATACAATATTACCGTATTAATAAAAAAAAACTTTTATAAAAAAAATTTTTGTATTAAAGCTGATGTTAACAAACAACGGGCCCTTTTTTTTTTTCTTTTTTTTTTTTTTTAGGGTAAAAATACAAAACGTCTATAAATTGGTACAAGTAAAAATCCTTATTTCCCGCTGATATTCTATTAGTTTTATATTATACCTGTTGATTGATATATAATCTGAATGGTGTTATACGTAGTGATCTAGGAATCCTGATTATATCTCTTATCTTACTTATTCCTGATAAAAACTCAACTTATCAATTTTCTCACTTAGTAAACATACTTCTGAACTATTAAAGTTTAGATATTACATCCCTTAAATTATTAAACACTAGTCTAAATTTAATACAAAATTAACAAATATGATCTTGGGCAGCATAGCCACTACTGTCTTATTATATAAGTAACAGGAACGCGTGAAATACTCACGATCGACATTCGAGACGGAATCAATCAATAGAAATAAGGTAAGAGTCGGATTACTAATGGCTCTAATCTGAGCGGAGTTAAATATTAGCAATCGCTAAGTAGAGAAATGATCTAATAAAAATAAAAGGCACATGACTGTACGACTACTTCAGAATGAGTAGAGAGCTTATTTGAGCTAACGTGTGACTAAAAAATATAACTAATAGTGCAATAAACCTTTTCTACTGACATTAAGATTAGCAGTCTGAATACGTAGTATATATATAGGGAGATATAGATATTAGGAAGACGGTAATAATCACGAGCATATTATCTAGAGGACTATTATATACTTACTGCTAATCAAGAGTATGATTCTTATCAACGGGCGAGTGAATTTCTAGTAAAAGAGTGTATGAAAATATGTGCTCTGAGAATTCATTCTCATCTACATACGTAATCACAGTTGGAAAACATGCAGACCGGAACTAATGAATATATGAGATCATTATAAAAACGAATGGGATATAGATTACGTTGTATATTGGTCAATATCTCACAAATATCATATTAATTAGAATTATAATATATAAACAATTTATATGAGGCCAGAAATGATTTAATGTAATTTAACACTATTACAACTTTACATAAACATAAATTAAATATTTCTATAATTAATATTATTCTAAATAAATAATATCATACAAATCTATATGACAACCGCCGAATGATAGTCAACTAAAACTTAAGTAAATAAGGATTACTCAGTATTGCGGCGTGAGATGCGTATGAGACTTCAATAATATATTGTATTAGCTCGAAATAAATAGTCACAGGAACAATTGTGACTTATATATAGATATAAAAACTTACCTTTTACATTAAACATTTATGTGTCAATCTTTATTAATTATAAAATTTTCTTTTCATTATTATACTTACCCAGTTGGTCAAATCAAAATATATATCACATCATTAAACTTTATTATCTTTCAGATACTATCACCAAAATTAGTTAGAGGGATTTGACGATAAAGATTTTATGTCAAAGATGATAATGAATTAAGAAAATAACTATAGTGTAATTTCTCGTAGAGATTGTATAACTCTCGTAATTCCTTGCGCCAATGATCGAGTAAATGCAAGCCCCTCGCCCCCCTCTGAAAAGAAATCCTGAGCTGACGGTGCCATGTATTTAGATGTAAAACCGTGTCTAGGAAATGAGGGTCACAGTAAACTGCAATTTTGCGGCAAGAACAGGATACTAAAGTCTGAAATATAGGGAATGGGAAGTGTCAAGCGAATGTAAACCGTATGTGAAATATTTTTATTATGCATTTTTTCAAGCGTATACTATTTTATTATAAATGTGAACACATATATGAAGTAAATATTACACACACATATCAATGCTTATGAAAGGTTTTCTAAAGACATATACCACGAGAGGCTGACAAATAATATAACGTCAAGATATTAGTATAAGATAATAACTATAATAATAAGAGTCGTAATACACAGATCCAAACTGACTAGAATATCATTGACATCTCTTTAAAATGGGATATTAAATCAATGTTCACTCATATTATTTTTAGATATATATATTTTGATTTTCTATTTTTTCTTCAAATAATTTTTTTTCTCTCTTAATATCTTAATAATTAGAGATATACTTCTTCAAGAGGTAAACCGACATAGCAATTGTGAAAGCACCAAAGTTGTAGCGCCCTCGATTATAATATAAAGTCACCCACTATATAAAAACTTGATTCAGACTGAATTTATCAATACCTCACTAGTATGACCCAGATTATAATCTGTAAAGTTCTTCATGGTTAAGCGCATAAATAAGTCGTAGCCTTTTCGAGATATCGTATCAGCGAGAGAGAGCAATCAAATAGTAAATATTATCTGGGCCACTATATGATTTATATATTAATAAATTAAAACCAATTTACTAATAGGTATACCGGACAGTAGTAATCACAAATGATTAATTACCACAAGATAATAACATTTACACCTTAATATGATATTGAGACCAAGTTACATCATATCACAAGATACGTATATATTATTATCAAGTTGCAGTAATTATATCATGTGCAATATACTATAGATCCAAGTATATATAATATATATATATATATATATAATACTCACAAAGTACGTACAATGATGGAAATATTTTAACAAAATTATAAAGTAATACGTAAACAATATATTACTTATATTGATATCGTTGAAATCATTAAATCATGAAGTGACACACTAACATATAGTCTATTTCGTTCAAGTAATGAAGACTCACCATCACAGTTATTTAATACAAAATACAAATTAAAGTTATGAATAAACTTAATAATATTTTAATATGGTGGAACAATAAAATTCAAATTTTATTTTATGACAGCAAAAGAAATAACTAATTATCTCAATTTGTTAGCAATTTTAACGGAGGGTCGTTATTTTAATTCATTAAATGTGGAACAAGGTAAATATCTATATTATTATGTACTACGGGTTTTGTTTAATTAATTATTTATAATAATAGATAATAATGATATTTATGATATATAATTTTTCTTCCAGTGTAATTCTTAACTAGTACAATAAGTGTAAGTAATTTATTCAAAGGTAAAGTAATGGAATATTAGATTTTAAATTTATTTTCCTTCTTTTTAGAATAGCCCTTCTTTTTGGATCTACCTGTAGACTGGTTGAAGTTCTGGAAATGTTATCTACATCTGTAATCGGTGTAGAATGAGAAGGGATAGAATATATTTCTAGGATAAGTTCTCTGAGAATACGAAGGAGTAATCAATACTGTAAAAAACTAGTAAATTTAGGGGATAATTTTGGTGGAAGCTTTGGCTAAAGCTAAGGTGGTAATTAGAAAAAGTTTAGGAGCGAGAGTTTAGGTTTAAGTTTTGGCTGGTAACTCCGGAGTGGAGGAATCATGTGGAATTGTTCCAAACACTTCAGAACAGACCTAGAACGTACGCGAGGATTTGTGAGCCAAGATATTGAGAAGGATCTATCTCATGAAAGAAGGACGTGTCAGGATCCATGGAGGAGACTGCTTGTCTATGCATGAACTACGCCAATCTCATGGGTAAGTAATTCCGAGGACTACGATAGTTGAGGATGTGGACGATAAAGAAGGATCTTTACGTCTGTCATCTCTAATATTTACTTCTTCAGGAGAAGAAGGGGAAGTATCTACATTCGGATACTCATCGTAATAACAAATGGAGCTGGTAGTTCGTTATATCAATATTCAGGACGTTTCCTTTTCTATCAAGATGGTGGATTACTACTGTGCATAGAAGATCTTCTAGAAAGAAGGGGTGAACTATGAAGGGAAGTAGAACCAGATGCATATGGAGTACGAGGAGAAGATAATTGGGGAGAACTATGGGAAATGTTTCTCCTCAGAGAATAGGTAGTAAACGGATCAAAATTTTGATTCGTAGGGGATTGCACAGATGAATGTTCTGACGAAAGAATTCTCTGTGTTGTTTGTTGATGCTGAGGTTGTGGTATTTGTCTCGGTGTTGAAGGCATAGATAGAGGAAGCGAAGACTCTGGGGAAATAGGAGTCACACTTAACCTTGGTGCAGGATGGACAGCACTCTGAGCCATAGGAGACGTTTCAGGTCTTCTCTGTTCAACCTGTGGTCGCTCATACCCTTGTGCCGGTTGAGGCGCTTGAGGAGCTTCTCGTTGTGGACGCTCATGTCCCTGTGCCGGTTGAGGCGCTTGGGGAGCATCTCTGAATACCACATACTCAGTATAACTATTTTCATCAGGTGTGTCATCATCATCATCACCTGAATTTCCCCCCGTCTAGGTCGAAAACGACGTGTAGGTGGTGGAGGGGCTGGCGGTGGATGAGCACGCCTAACGTTTTGTAAGGGATTATAGTATTTCCATTGGAAAGAAAAGGAATTTTCGGCAGTTTTTACAACTGGCATGGGGAGAATTTTTAAATTGTCCACATGGGACACAAATTCCTTATTGGTAACTAAACAACGAAGTTGGTATTTGTTATATTTTAGAACACCTACAACCAAATATGGACCAACCCATTTCTTAAAGAGCTTGGGCGATAAGTTGGGAGGTTTAACAGCAAGTAAATAGACATAGTCGCCTATACGAATAGGACGAATCGGAGCCCTTATAATCATCTTCTGTCATTTTTAGCAAATGTTTTCTTTCTGCAGTTTCTGACGAGCTAAGTCCCGAATAGAAGCTTCTCGTTTGGCCATTTCCGCGTTAAAATCATAAAGATGATCTTTAAGAGGATGGGGCTTATTAACGAATGGAGAAACATAATTAGTAAGATCATAGGGTAATCTACGTACATAGAAATGTAACAAGAAGTGGGGAGTATTTCCAATAGAAGAATTATAAGTAGTATTTAGTGCAATTTGGGCAAAAGAAATATACTTACTCCAGTCTTCTTGTTTAGAAGAAACATATTGACGAAGATAATCTTCTACACGACGATTTTCTCTCTCCACTAAACTATTTGAGGAGGGATGTCGAACGGAAATAGTGCGGTTCTTTAATGTTTCCAAGTTTTTGCAACTTCATTAAAGAATTGTGATGTAAATTCACACGCGTTGTACTGACCCAAAAATTTAGGAACAGAATGGTTACATGAACTTATTCAAATGAGCTCAGCTATACCTTTGCATCACGAGTTGAAGGACAGGGCAAAAAGTTCGCAGTAAGCGAGTTTAAAGCGTCTTTAAAGACCAAAATATACTTAGCCACCGAATTTTTACATTAAAGTGGACCTTAGTGTCCAAATGAACCTAGAAAAGGTAAATTTAAGAAGATAAGATTGATGGCTACTGGATGAAGGGTTCGAACCTTTTACTCAATACAGGAAAGACACACTGTTTACAGAAAACGAAATATACGGCAGATAAGCCTAGGGAAGTTCTAAGATTCTCCTGATTCGACGTTCAGTGCGTTCAGCACCGGGATGACCAGCAGATAAGGTGTTATGATTCAAAAATATTATAGTATATATTAATGAATCTGGAATTTCCATCAAATACTTATTTTCTTTCGTAATGAAATAAAAAATACCATTTATAATGATATGTGGAAGACAGCTATCAGGAACGGGTGAATTTTCAATAAGCCTAGGACTTCTTCTTTGTTCGTGGAAAAAAATATCCTTTGTGAAATGATATATTCTCGTATCAGCGAAAGCTAAAGGAATAGGATTTTGACGAAGTAAACTTATACGAGAAGGAAAAGAGGTCTCACGAGAATATGTAATATTCGAAGGAGAAGGGGGAATGACTTCCTCTTCTTCATCAGAAGAAGGTAGATGACCAGTATTTGGAACAGGGTTTCTACTTAAATAATCGGGAACGACATTTCATTTACCTTCTTTATAAATAATTTCTGGCTTAAATTATTTATTTTTTTTTAAATTTATTTTTCTAACTTTATTTTTATTTTTATTTTTTTATAAATTTTATTTTACATTTATATTTTGTTTTAAATTTTTATTTTTTTAATTTTTAAATTTTTTTTATTTTTTATTTAAATATATTTTTTCTAATTTTTTTTTTTTATAAGTTTAATTTTTATTTAAATTTATTTTTCTAACTTTATTTTTTTATGTTTTATTTTACATTTATAGTTTTTGGTTTATTTTATTTATTTTTTTTTTTTAATTTATTATAAATTTAATTTTTTTACCTATTTTATTTTATTATAAATATATTTATTATATATTATTATTATATTATATTATAAAAGTATTTTTATAATTATTTATACATATTTAAAATATATTATACTTATTGTGTTTAAGGTTTTTTGTCAGCATCTATCGAAGACAAGTCTATGCAATGTTATATTTAACAACTATAAAAGCTACATTTATACTACGAAATAAATATCATTGTTTTAGTTATAAATTCTATGTTTTTTTAGTTAGATATATTATATCCATTTTGAATTAATACATAATATATTATTTAAAATAATTAATTTTGGAGAGAGAGAGAAAGGTAAAGTTTAATTATGAATGTTTTTTAAATATTAGTTAAAAATTTCGTTGGAAAAATTAATACTGGTTATTTTTGAGAATATCGTAATTATGGTTTTTTCGAAAGTATTTTTAACTCTGTTATGGGGCAGACAATAGAACATAGATGCTAAATTTGTTTGAGAATTTTCTCTTTCTATTTTATAACTATAAAAGGAATACCCCATTCAGTCTATAAAATTTTAACTCGATGGAGACAGAAGTACGGGTTATCTTGTGACCATTTATTTCACCAGAGAAGGGTATTGTATCGTCGTAGGGCCCCTCTGTCTCCTTCCGGTTCGGCTCGTGAGAACCCCCTTATATAAATGGATTATTAAATAGTCAAATATAATAAAAAAACAACATTTTCTCTCTCAATAGCGGAGAGATATATTTAAACACATACTATTTGGCACTACATTTGCACTCAGAATGAAAATCTAAGAGAGGTCAAGGAACAATCACAGCGTAACGCCTCCCAGATATACATAGTAGTTTTAGAAAGAATCATTTTGGTCTTATTAATATAGGTATTTATAAAGAATAAATAAAACACTAATAAAAATAAATTTCATAAAGCGAAGAAATTTGCTTGTGTGACATCAAAAACTCTGTATAATTTATTTTCCTGTATGATCTGTTATAAGGTTTTTAAGTCACACATGCATGGTGAGAGCCTCATCGGGATCTGAACTGGCATATATCATTATATAATATATATATATTTAAATAATATTACACTACTACCACTACATACTATATATCACATATATCACCTATATTACGTTATATACATTATCAGTAATCTAATATGAATTATAACTATTGTATTATATATATCAAGTCATAATTGGTGTTCATAACATTAAAACACTAAATAAACTCTTATTTATTATATTATATATTTTATTGTATTTAATCTGCTTACTTAAAATTTTTCTTGAAAATGTTTATATATTAAACTTATAATAATATATATATATATAAATATAATATAAAAATATGTAAACCATATTTACTGCATCCTGATTTATAAATAATATTAAAATAAATAAATGTCTATATTTCAATATTATCATATTTATATATTTAGCAGATTTTCGAAAATATTAAATAATAAAAAAATAAAATCTAAAAAATATATATAGTATTATAATTATAATAGTAAATATCAAAATGAAAAGATATCTAATAAGAATATATTATATAGGACGTAGGGATAGTAAAGGGGTGGATGATAGTATTTATGTTATATACTGTTAAAAATTAACTTAGCATGTACACATAAAGGTCTGCGTATATAAAAACGGTTTAATTTATATGTTTGAATATATATATATATATATAATATCATATATAAGTTATATAAGTAATAAATAGATACTATATCGTTTGATAGTTTGAGATCGAATGAAACGTTTTCGATTTATCGTTTATATATTTTCTGTGATATACCTTTAAATAAATAATCAGAACATAAGGAAAATGCGAAATTCATTAAATCACCACATTGTTATCGTTTATTTTAATGAAAATGATAATGGTGAGCTAGCATGTTATGGAATGGGATTGTGATCTGATCTTAAATTTTTTTTTTTGGCGCAGAGCGTACACCCTAAAAAAAAAAATAAAATTAATGAAAAGTAAATGAGATCGAAACTCATCGTTCTCTTTAGGAAAATATAAAAGTTACAAGAAGCCTCTCAAAAAGTTGTTAAAAACAATCCCATAAATGACTTTTCTATTTTGATCGTCCATGGTTCATGTCTCATCTTCGAGGCCCTCACTAAGTCAGGTATAAAGAAAATAGTTTTTGTTAAGTCATACACATTAGAGAAACATCTACTGTAGATCAATTATCAAATCTTATCATACACATGATAAATAGGAATGTGACCCTAGAAGACGAGCTACGCCACAGGCTCCACTAATTTTATTATAAGTAAAGTCCTAACGGGAAAATTTTTAACTTTCAGAGGCTGTAACTTTTTTTCCTAAGAGACTGAACAGATTTTCGCTTTCCCTATTCTTCATTATTATTTTTTTAGAGCTTAGGTCCTTGATTTTCAAAAAAAAAAATTTTTTTTTTCTTTTAATAAAATATTCACTATGGGGCTTTTTACAACTTTGAGAGGCTGTAACTTTTCAAAAAGGAGCACAAGCGAGGGATCAATGTGGCATCTTAATTATTAATTTTTTTAGAGTATATCCTGTGATTTTCATAAAAATCGGGGGTGCCAACCCTCTGGGTAACAATTACCAATAAAATAATACTACAAAAAAGTATCAATTGTAAAAAATTTAGATCTTTACAAACTAGAAAACTTGATTTCACTTGAGATACCGAGGCGTAACACAACATAATATACAAAAACATTAACGAAGACACAACAACACACACACACGCACACGCACATACAACACACACACAACACACCTACACACACACAGCTACACATATATATATATAGTTATATAATATATATTATATATATATATAAAATTATATATATTATATATATATATATATATATATAATATATATATATATACTATATATATATATAAATATATATATTATATATATAATATATATATATATATATATATATAATATATATATATATATATATAATCGTTAATATATTATATTATATATATATATCATTATATTATATAATATATATAATATATATTACTATATATAATATATAAATATTATATATATATATAATAAATATATATATATATATTATATAATATATATATATAATATATATATTATATATATATTATATTATATATATATAATATATATATATATATTATAATATATATATATATTATATAATTGAAAGTATATATATATATATTATATATATATATATATATATATATATATATATATATATATATATATATATATATATATATATATATATATATAAATATATATATATATATATAATATTATATAATTTATATATAATATATATAATATATATATATATATATAATATTATATATATATATATATATATATATATATATTATATATCTTAAATTCTGAAATATTTTTCAAATTTTACCTAATCTAACCTAAACTAACGTAACCTAACCTAACTTAACTTAACCTAACTTAAGCCGTTTTCGTTTTTGCATTTGTGCTAACGCTGGATAAGAAATGCTAAAATTCGGTAAGCACGGGAAAGAGCAACCTAACAGAATTTAGGAAATTACTAACGTTTCGTTAGCATTTTTACTAAATTATGTGCTAAAATTGACATAAACGAACGACTTTTTAGCATTTTCCTAAATTTCGTTAGCAAAAGTGCAAAATCGAAAACGCCTATTACCTAACCTAAGATAACCTAACCTAACCTAGCCTAACTTAATGTAACATAACTTAACTTAACCTAACGTAGCCCAATCTAACCTATCTTAACCTAACTTAACATAACCTAAAAACTCAAAAAATAACCTAACATAACCTAACGTAACAATTCCAAAATAATCTAACATAACCTAACATAATCTAACGTAACAAACAAAAATAACCTAGCCTAAGCTAACAAGAAAACAGTAACCTAATCTCTCTCTCTCTCTCTCTCTCTCTCTCTCTCTCTCTCTCCGTCTCTCTCTTCTCTCTCTCTCCTCTCTCTCCCCCTCTCCTCTCTCTCTCTCTCTCTCTCTCTCCTCTCTCTCTCTCTCTCTCTCAAATATAATAATATAATAATATATATAATATATATATATATATATATTATAATATAAATATATATATATATATTGATATATATATATATTATATATATATATATATATAATCATTAATACTATATAATATAATATCATAATCATGCGCGGTTTTACAGAGTAAGCACAGGAGGCCGGGCCTCCTCTAAAAAAAAACTAAAAGCAACTAATGTAAGAAAATAATTCAAATTACTATTAAAATAATGTTTAAAATGTTATCCAAGGGCGCTAATTTTATATTAAAATCATTTATTTTCTTCCGAAACATTATTTATTTTTAATAAGGATTATTATGGACTCGGAGGAATTTCGATTTGTGCCTCCAAGAAAGCATAATTATAATACTTTCAAAACACTGTTGTCATGACAAACAATAAAAGAAAGTGATCTTTATTAATTTAGAATAACCACACTCTAGAAACATTCATTTCATCAGTTAGGAAAGCACCATACCTATTCATTATTCTATGCAGGTTCCCTTTATATATATATATATAATATATATATCTATATATATAATATATATCATATAAATATATATATATATATATATTAATATATATATATAATATAATTATATATATAATATATAATATAATAATATATATATATATATATAAATATATATATAATATATATATTATATATATATAATATATATATATAATTATATATAATATATATATATATATATATATATATATAATATATATATATAATATAAATATATATATAATACTATATTATATATATATATTACTATATATATATATAT
>JABUQX010084381.1:17500-30000 GCA_015478945.1 Trachelipus rathkii
AGACGAATTAGGAGACATAGACGCAGCAGGCCTCTTAAGTGAGTTTGACCTGCTCATCGGGAGGGTAGAGGAATGAAGAGCTTCCCGTCGGGAAATGCTCTCTAAGATTTGTGGTGGGTAAGCAAACTTAGTTTCGTTGCTAGTTGGCTAAAAACCAGAACTCGCGGTAGGGTTGTTGACGGCGTCTTGGGCAGGAGATTGGATCGAAGGCTACTTTTGAACTATTTGAATAGGTGGTAATATAGCAATGCATTCAGGCAGGTTGCAGTAACTGCAGGAGTCCCACTGAAATTTCGGGTAGGGAGGGGGTGTTGAGTTCTAGTGGAATAGAGTTGTTTCGGTGGATTGACATGCGGAGGAGGGGGTAGCTGCTGCACTTGTAGCGTAGGATTTCCTTTGTATTATAGGGTATTTGTCTTTGAACTGGTGTATGGCATCTCTTGTTCAATTTTTGTATGGCTCATAACTTCAAAACCTCTTGTTCAAACAGGTAGGACGAAGCTAGGCACTATGGGGTCCTCCACAGTTTTTGCAGTGTGGTGTTTTGACAAGGAATGTGAATTTCTTCTTCGCAGATCGCGCATGTCACATGGTCCCCTGCAGTATTTTCGGGGATTACTAAGCCGCTGACATTTAAAACAACGTCTAGGTCGGGGAATAAACGGACGAACACTGTAGCTTATAAACCCTATTTTAACCTTTGTAGGTGAAAAAGTGGTGTTAAAAATCAGCAGTATGCAAAAATTTGGTGTCAGGCGAGTCCCGACGTGAGGGAAATCTGTATAAATTTGCGACAGGAAATCTCTTCCATTGTCGATTCCGTTCTTAGAGTGACAGAAATGTTTTTATTTTTCTGCTCGAGAGAATAAATAGTGCCTTTGGATGAGTTTATTTCGTCAGAAGTGGCAATAAGAGGGATATCTCCAAAAGACGTTAAGGATGACAAAGATAGAACTTTGATTCCAATTAGTAGCTTGAACTAATTAACGGGGTGGAAGGGTCTTCGATTCCTAAAACTTTTTCAAGTGCATCGCTGAAAACGATTCTGACGCGAAATACTTTTTCGCAGTAGCTCTGACCGTATGGGCACCTGGGATGTCAAGGGCGTGCCAGGCAAGAGATCGCTGGGAGTAGACAGAAGCCTTCCAGGTGAAGTGGAGGGAATCATGGCGTAGATGTTCAGAGTACAATCCAGAAGAGTAGGTCCATTAATCAATGCAATGCATGGTCAGTTAAGGTTGGATCAATCTTATACCGAGGCCAAAGTAACTTCTATCATATATTGAATTAAAATGTTCCTATCTCCCCCTCATAGGTATCGAACCCATGAGGTTTGTGCTCGGAGGATCGCGGTAAGCGGCGGGGGTCTCTTATTATAGGCGTTGCAGAGGGGTATGGGAAAAGAAACAAACCCGGTGCTAGGTCGTGTGCACCGAATAACGAACGAGTGATGCGACTCTCATCCCTTCAGGCATAGGACTCCGAGTGCCCCTTCCATAAGGAAGGGTAACAGTGGCGTTCATCTCCCTCTCTGATGAAAGAGAAGAAAAAAAAGGAATCTTCCACTAATAGTTGACCATAAATCGCTCTATGTTAAAAAAAAAGAAAAAAAAGAAAGAAAGATAGAAACTGGTGGATGAAGAGGATTGGAAGATATAGATGAGTAATTCAAAAAAAAAAGAGGGGGATAGGAAGAAGACCAAGATTACATATGTAAAAAGGTCACATACTAGTGCTGGGGCCGGAGGGATGCACTAAATCCCTTAGAATTGATTCTTATCACTATACCATGTCCTAAGTTGCAACACAAAGAGCAAAACAAAAATCATATCCCCCCCCCCCATCCTTGGGGAATGGAAAGTATATTTAAATTCTATGTACTTAAATAGGTATTTTGAATACTTTCATGTATTTAAAAATATATTTATAAATATATTCAGGCAACCGTATATAAAATAAGTCAAAACTGCAGAAATCTTTCTTTCACAAAGTCCGAGTCTAAGTAACAATTTTTTTTTACTATAAAATAGTAGGGTAATAAACGAACGAAACCAAAATCGACAAAAACTTTACACCTTCGCAGGTTTTAAATACATTGCATTTAAATACATTCCCTTTATTTTATAAAATATTCATAAAAAATAGAGGATATAAAAAAAAAGGGCTTCAAGATGTAGTGTAGAAATGTCTCAATAGCTTAAATGTTTCCAATAATAAAAGTCGTTATGGAAAATACTACGAGTTTTGATTCTATGTGAATAACATTATAAAGCAAAGCAAAGAAAGGGGGAAAAAAACAAAAACAAAAAGTTTTAAATAAAGTTGAAAGTATGTAAATTTGTATATTATACTTATTTCTGGCATATTTTACACTATGAAGCAATAATATTTTCATATTGATTTGCCTTTTTTGTTTCCTATTATTATTATTATTATTACTGAAATCAAAAAAATTATAACTTTTTTTTTCAAATTCGCTTAAAAGATTACTGATGTAAAGGATATAAAATCTTTCGTATAAATTAATTTTTTATTACAAGAATATACTTGTATTACAAATATAGTATATAACACTAATAAATCTAAATTTTAATAATTATTCACATGTATGCAAACAAATAAATTTCCTATCAACTATTTAACTGAAATAAGGCCTCGGCTTACAATAGTACTTCTTTGTTGAGACAAATTATAAAATATTAATTCAAGGGCAATCTATTTTCTGTTAAAAACCAAAATTTGGAATTTAAAAAATAAGGGCATAAAAGGGGAAAACAAATGAAATAAATTCACAAAAAATATTAATGATTCTAGCTAGCATTTCCAACAATAAAATTATGCAGAATATCTTCTTCATCAACACACATCAGAGACTGCAATTTTCTTTCAAATTCAAGAACCTTTCGTTTTTCCTCTTCAATATTCTGAAGCAGAAGGGAATCTGCTTTTATTTTCTTGGGGTCTTTTTTGGGCAAACTAATAATAGCTTTACGCTTCACAGAAGGTGGTTCCCTTTCCTCCAAATCTGGTGCTACCAATTCAGACATTTTTACTTTTGATATCCAGTACTTCGAACTATCAAATTCATCAAGATCCGTTCGTCTGTATACAATGCTAACATCTGGGAGTGAGGAGGTTTTAAATAATATAATACTATTAAAAATCTCTACCCAAGGAATATAATGCCAAAACTTAAGCTGTGAGGTGTCACTACAATAAAACTGATCTTCCAAAAATTTTTTCTTTGTTTCTTTGATAATATGTTTTACCTCCGAATATAAACTTCCTTTCCAATTACTTGAGGAACTCGCCTCATTAACATATTTAACTAGGTATGATTCTATTTCTGATTCTGACTTATTATCAAATTCAACATTAAATTTAGGTAAACAAGCATTTCTGAGAGAAGATAAAACCTCTTCAAATTCTGTATCATTTCTCATTGAGGAATAAAGGAAATTCTGTGCAAATTTCTCAAACAACAATCCGTTACAAATTTGGGACTTAGTTTTTTCAAAGCTTGAAATAATATGCAATATTCCAGCATTATAAAAAGAGACAACTGTGGCTGGCTGTAAATTCCTATTTCCATATAGTTTCCTATGGTTTAATTCATAATTTATACATGCTACAACTTTATGAAATATGAAGCCTGTTACTACTTTCGAGCAACTACCAATATGGAATTTGAATCTATCTTTAATTACTGACCACTGAGAGGCAATAAAGTTATATAGTTTTTCGGAAGTATAAGGATTATCCATGGTTTCTTTAGTCATCAACCAAATGGAGTGACTTAGGTCACATTTAAAAGAGCTTTTACTTAAAATAAGAAAAGGTAGGTGACCCAATGTTTCAGAAAACCTTTTTAACAGTTCAAGCTTATTTTCATTTCCAACCAAAATTACAAGTGAACAACTATCCATTTTGTTAAACTCTTGTGGGAGCTTTTTTTCAGACAACAGAAACGAATATTTCATTTTATTTTGGGGGGAGGTAAAATGGCTCTCACACTGAAGAGGTTTGGATAAATCTTCATATTCTAAAATGTTAAATTTGGTTCTTACCCAATTCAGAAGATACTGATCAATATGTGTGTAATCAATTAGAAGTAATATTTTGAAACAAGTGTGAAATAAATTACCAGACAGGTCAGGGGGTTTAGCGAGAATTTCACTCTGAAACTTTTGAATAAGAGGGAGTGGCATCCACGACATAATGGATGAAAGTTTATCTACTGAATCATGCTTCAGGTTTTTAATAAATATGTCCTCATCAAGTTTATAGATTTCTTCTGTGGAAATATATGAATCATCCTCTCTGTCGTAACCCCAGTCAAACATAAGGTTTTGAGTTTCTACCGAAAGAAGACTACCTACAGCTGGAAATAATTCTATGTTCACTTTATTTCTGTTCTTTCTACCAACAAACCAAGATTTCCACTGAAGGAAATAAAATCTCAATAGTCTATTATGATAAAGCTTATCGCTTTTCTTATTTGCAATGGACTCCCTTGTTATACTTAACCATCTGTGAAAATATCTGAATTTCAGAATATAATCCCGTGCATATTTTTCTTCTCTTTCAACCTTTAAAGCATTTACTTTGTATTGCCACAAAGTGAAATATTTTCTCCTTAAAATCTTCACTTCATTTTTCTTCACAGTTGCAATAGTTTCCTTCACTTCCTTACGCCAACGAATGTATTCCTTCCATTTTCTAAAACATCTCTGCATCAATAGCTTTTTGGCAATTCTTCTGGAAATAACGGATTCGTGAGCTTTCTTCTTCCACATTACAAACATCTTCTTAGCAATAGATATTTTACGCTTTTCCTGCAAGTCTTTTATTTTCTTTTGGTAAACAGCAAATCTTTTCCAGTTTTTAAAATATCTACTTAGAAGAATTAATTCATATTTTTCCTTACTTTTTAGAATTAACATATCCATATCAATATCTTTATTTTCACTTTCTTTTTCTGGTTTCTCAATTACAACCGAGATACTATCAACGACACGCTCAACAACGGGCTTTTTTGTTACTTCAGCTACACGGCTTTGATCTAACGCATCAATGGCTTTTTTTCTTAAGTAACCATCTGAACTAAAGCTATTATGAGGTTTATAATATGTTAGAGGATTATCGGGTAATGATCCATTGTTGATTACTTCTCCAACTGGCTGGACTTTTTTCTTCGTAATTTCTGCTGACTTAAATATAGGTGGAGGAGTAGCTGGAATTACCACAGATATAAATTTTTGTCCTGAAGTCGGCTCACTAATTGGAAAACCATATTTTGACACCTCTTCTACATTTGAGAATCCAAACATACTTTTAATACTGTCGAGAGAAAACGATTGCGTTGAGTAAGCTTTAGTGATTACATTACTCGCTTTTTCTCGAATATTTGCAAAATATTTGTGCATAATGCAAGACTGTAAATAAGTTGCTCTCTTAAGTAGTTTAAAGAAATTAGCATAATTCCCTGAGTGAATGGAGTGAAGAACTTTAATTGCAAACTGAACTTCTGTGGAATTACGGATTGATTCTTTAAACTTCAAGTACTTAAAAATAACATTCCCGTCATTTATACTAAGGAGAATTTCATAGCATCGAAATTCGGCTTCATTTTTAAAACTATGCCCCTTATCTTCTAAGTCATGATATAAATCTTTCAGTGATTGAAGACTTTTACTTAAATGTTCGAAATTAATTTTAGCATCAAAGCATTCAGGTGATTCTTCACAGAGAGCATGAGAACAGTGTATATGAAATCGAATGCAGCGTTCCAGAACATAAACAGCGTTATCATCTACCAAATGTTGCTGCATAATATCACTTCTAAGGCCTCTCGTTCGATTGCATAAATAATTATACCACAAATCTATCTGTACATTCGGATTATCCCCTTTCTTCACAATATTACAGAGGAGAAAATTCATTGTCATTTTAAGAACAGGCCCAGGGCGTAGTTCATGGGAAAGCGGCTCATCTTTATCAGCACTACTTCTTGAGAACTTTTTTACTGTTAATTTATGATTCATTTCATTATTAGTACTTTCATATTCACTTATATCGTACTGAATATCACGTGAATATCTTTCTTTTTCAGGACACATATCTGGGCAAGATGCTGATAAATAACGAGCTTTTTTTACATCTACTATTTTTTCTTGTTTTGCTCGGATGTTCTTATCTCTGGCATCAAGGATTAAAAATTTATCATAATTATTTTTTGCCTGAGTTTTTACAATAGCTGAAAAATCTTTTAATGAAACAAGATTTCCACTAGGTGCCTTGTTTTTTGTCTCTTGTTTACTCACTAGGTTGGGAGATCTATTCCTTTCGATAGCCTTAATATTTTTAGAAGGTTTAGCTAAAAAGTCTAGTTTTTTGTTATATGGACTAGATCGCGGAGACGTTTTCGGAGATTCTCTTACTAATTTAAGTGCGCCTTGTTTCTCTGCTGGTTTGGTCACTTGGGGCTGAGACCCAAAGAATAGTTTCATCTCTTCCAGAAGTGGGTGTAGTCGCTTTCCTTTAACTTTAGCTTCCTGTGCACTTTTACTATCATTAAAGTATATAGCAGCCTGCCTGGTTTTTAAATTAATAGTAACCTTCTGAACAGTCCCAAATTTTGAAAAATGAGTTTTTAAAACACTTGTATTAACATAGTCACTTGGAATATTGCAAGCAATTAATACAGATGACTGTACAGTATTTTATGCATCTTTATGTTAGACAATAGAGCAGTCAATAACTATTATAATACTGTAAAGCAGTCTTTCACTGTTACAATATACTGTAGAGCAGTCTATCACTATTGTAATAGACTGTAGAGCAGTTTATCACTATCCTAATAGACTTTGAGCAGTCTGTCACTATTATAATAATGGCATAATACAAAGACATTATACTAGCCATACAGATTATCTTTGCTTCATATATGATGAGGTAAATTTTGAAATATTTGAAACGTTACTTAACTTCACTCATTTTAAAATGTGGCTGAGATTGGTCCACATTAACTCCAAATAAAATGTCTTTTGAGTCTGTATTTTCTCTTGATTGCAAAGAGAATATGTTTGATGACTGAGGAAGCTGTGTAGATTCTGGAATACTCTGTTGAGAATTAGAACTAAATACTTTGGTGTTGAAGGTCTCATTGCCAGGTTTAGAGGCAACGGTACTCGAATTAGAAGATAAAGTAGTATTCTGACTCAAAGGATTTATTACTGTATTATTTGATGTCTTAGAAGTAGCAGAACCAAAAATACCTCCTGTTTGTATGGAAGAACAAGCTGCTGTTTCTTGAAAACTCTTGCCAAACAAATTTTGAGACTTTCCACTATCTTTGGAAATCTGGCCAAAACTACTAGACGAAGTAGGAAAACTACCAAAGACTGATGGATTGCCAAATGCATTCTGAGAATGTGATGGCTTTGTAACTAAAGAAGTGACTGGATTTGAACCTCCTCCTTGAAACTGCATTGAATTTCCACCAAATATTTTAGATTCTTGAAATTTGGATGTTTTATCCAAAGGAAGAAAAGGATTGGGATTTTCATTTGACTTATCCATTACTTTCACAAATCTGCAATATATATATATTATTATATATATAAAATACTTAGTATAAATAATATATATATATTTATTTAAAATATCTAATTTAAATATAAAATATATATAAATATATATATATATATATATATAATATATATATATATAAATATATAAACTACCTTTAAACGTGCTTTACCCTACTGCAGGGGGTAAAACACGGGGGGACTTCAGGAAATCGAACTTTAAAGGCTGGCTATCCCAAACCCCTGCGCCCACCAACGTGTTGCAGTCGTTTTAATTCTTGCCCCCAGGTAGATAAAACTTCCAACTGCTCCGCAGAGGATTTGACCTAGCGTCCTTCGTAGGAGTGGCGACTTCAACCTCCGTGACCGCCACAAGCAGCGGTTGTGGAAGCATCGGTATCAAAAATTTGTCCGACGTCGACTTCCGACTGCACCGACTCCGACTCTCACCCTCTTTGAAAATTACGACTCCGACTCGACCTCTTGATATTACCCGACTTCCGATCCGACTGCCGACTCCACCTTTTGAAAATTACCGTACTCCGACTCCGACTCCGACTCCACCTCTAGAAAATTATCTATTGAAAAATTAATATATATACTAATTAATATAGTATATATATTATATATTATATATATATATATTTATACTATATATATAATATATATAATTATTAATATATATATATATAGTATATTATATATTTTATATATATAAAATATTATATATATATAAATAAAATATATAATAGAATATATATAATAATAATTATATAATATACTATATATATATTATATAAATATATATATATATATATATATATTAATTATATATAACTGAGAAGTATGTTCTTACACTGTGTTAATTATAGTAGTGAAAATATGGTTTGGGAAAAGAGGTATAGATCTAAAGTCAAATGGGTTCAGATCACTTCAGATGGACAATCTTAGGGCGTGTTAGTGGTGAGAAGAATTGAATAAAATGAGAAATGAACGTAATAGAGAATGTGTGCTGTGGGGTAATAGAGAATAAATGAAACGTACGTTGCAGATGGTTGTCATCATGTGGAAAGGATGTATGATAGTCCGTTGGTTAAAGGCGGATGATATTGGTGAGTGTGCTGGGATTCGAACGGCTGGGAGACCGAGGATAAAAGTGATTGTAAGTCAGTAGAAGAAATGCCCTGGCTGAAGGACGAGAAATTTGAAGTTTTCGGCAGAGGCGAAAAGAAAGGTGGCATAATAGTGGTGAATTGCGGGGGTTGACGCGTGAGGGGATTGTGTGTGGACCCACCTGGACAAGGGATTAACCCCACCATTCGACGAAGATGCCATAGTGAGGGTAAGCCGTCGCTGTCAGCCGGGAAGTCTCTTATCGATGGTTTCTTGAATGCGACGAGTTTCTCCTAAAAGGTATAAAAAGGGGGCGGGGGAGGCGGCTTTATTTTCGACTTCGTCATATTCTTCTGACTATTCTTTTCTGTTTCTAGTGGATGCTTCGCACCTAACCCCCAGTCTTGGAGAGAAGGTGGGTGATATGATAATGTTGAAAAAAATATATATATATATATAATATATATAAATAAGTATATATAATATATATATATTATATATATATATAGAATATATATATACTATTACTTAATAGATATTATAATATAATGACCTTATATAATTATAATACCTATATTATAGTATTGAATACTTATATAAGTAACCTATATATATAAGTAGTAGAGCAAGGACAAAAAAAAAATTTCGAGGTGTTTTATATTAAGAATATATATATCATATATTATATTAATATAATGAGTTCGCTATAATAATACTAATATATAATATATAATATAATACTATATATACAATTATATATAATATCTATATATATAATATATAGTAGTATATATATATATATAATGATATATATATATTATATATATAAGTATATATATATATTATATATATATATATGGCAAGTAGCAAAAAAAAATCTTCGCGGTTAGCTTAGTACAAAACATTATTATATATATTATATATATAATATATATATATATTATATATAATATATTACTATATAGTTATATAATATTGGGTTAGGTGTTTTCTAGACAATCATTTTGATTTAACTTTTGATTGATATATTATTATATATATTATTATAAAATATAGTATATATATATATATAAATATATTAATATACTATTATATATATACTTCGAATAAAAGGAATTAATAAGGAACATTAATAATAATTGAAAAAAGAAAGAGATAATTTTATTTCTCAAAAATTCTTCATCTTGATTTTTCAACAGCAAAATGATTGATAACTTCCTTTTCGTTATATTTTGTTGAAGCTATGATGAACACTCATTAAAGGCAGTTCTGCTAGATTTTCTTCTTCATGTACGAATTGAAAAGTTGCTTGAACTCTTGTTTTCAGAGTAGTGAAATGACTTGTTTTGGTATTCACATTTTGGAGTGAGATAACTGCTAAAGGATCCTTAACAATTAAAATAGACCTTGCACTATCAAAATTTATTTTCCAAAATTAGCAAAATTTGGATGTATGGTCGATGGGAATAAGTACTTTAATAAAAGAATTTAGTAAGTATTGGAATCTTTGAGTCTCGACTTGCTCTCAACTGGTCTTGAAAAATCATCAAGATATAAAATGTAATTGCCCTATATCTTTCATTTTAAAATTGCAAACTCTCACAAGAGGCATTATAAATTTTCTTCATTTATCCAGAATTCCAGTTCTGTTGCAACTTCAAAATGTTTGAAAATGTTTCGTGGATGTTTGCTTGAAAACCCCCTTCTAAACAAACATCCCATTTCCAATATGATTAAGAGCATTTGCTGTCACTAATTATGGCAGAATTGCAATGTTATACATAATGAAAGAGTGTTTGAAAATAAACGTTTAAGAATAAATAAATAAACTTTATGAAATATGCTTTGCTTAAAGACTTGAAAAAGATCTAAGTTTTTTTTTATATAAAAGGTTATATCTTGATCCATTGAAGCTCCTCTTAAGCTTCACAATGCTTTTAAAAATTTCATTAGGTCGTACAATCCATCCGAAATTTTCCACCTACCTTGTTTCGCCCATACGAGAGCTTTGTCATTTTTGTGTCTGGGAAAATTTTTTCTTTTTTTTTCTTTTTAAAATAGTAGTTGGCCTGGCAATCTAAAATAGCACATAGTTGCACTTCGATGTGCCAACCTATAAGTTTTTGTTAATGAGTTGTACTTCACATGATTGTGAACAGTGATGAACATCTAACGCCGGTTGATATTTTCGACAGCTTAAACACCCTCTAAAACATTTTTCTTCATTGCTTTTACAACACCATCATATGTTGTCCAATCAAAAGTTAATATTTACAAAGTTCGTAGTATTAATTACCTCAGATAGAGATAAGGAAAAAAAAACAGTTAGAGGCAACATGGAATCCTATCGAGGAACTGTCCAGTCAACTAAATTATTTTATCAAGTACTGCCCATGTGCGAAACACAACCTACACCACAAACCCTATAGGCCTGTCAATTTCCAAAGAAAGGTCAAATATAATATAGTACGGCCAACACTACCAAAGTAAAATCTTTAGCTAAAGTTCATGCTAACCCAATACAAGCTTTTATAAGTTTATTGTGATACTGGTAGCTACAACATACGGGTTTTCTTTAATAACTAACTAAAAACCCGCCACGTTGGCTACGTCAGAATATACTATTTGATGCACAAACAATCTATACCTATCCAATCCTTTCTTAATGTTGCAAGTGAGTCATACTCAACAAATTCTTCCTGCGGAACACATTCAAAATTTTTAAACACTCATTACACGAATGAAATCAAGATTACATGTCTTCTTCATTTTCTTATTGTGTCCCCCTTTAGAAAAACTGTCCGGGTAAATATTTTATAGACTGTATCATGTTCTCCTAGACTGGGAGATATTTTGAAGGGCGCACTGGCATATTGCGGACGATCTGGCATGTTGGAGCGAGAAAGAGGAGGCGATTCGAGAGGTGATGGAGTTGTTTTGCGGAGGAGTGGAGGAAGCAGGGGATGAAGATGAACACTACAGAAGACAGAGAATATTAAGCAGTAACCCGAGGAAATGGGGAGGGATAGAATGAATGGTGAGAGAGGAGGGTGAAGGCGGTAAAAGTGCCTGCAAATATCTCGAGTGTGTTTTAAACAGAAGGGGAGGAAGTGGAGAAGAGACTTACGCGAGAATGGAAAACATATGGATTAGTATGAAACGCGTATACCTCCATGTATGAAAGATAGAAACATCGGAGATATGAGGTGTAAAAAGTGATTTTTAACAGCAATACTGAAAACTCCCAAACACTGGCTGTATCGGAGCCAAACATGGACAACAACCGAGAAGTAGTAGGAGAGTAAAGAATACAAGCGACGGAGAATGAGATATTAAGAACTATGATTGAAAGAGTAGGAGAGACAGATAAGGAATGCTGCAATTGTTAGATAAAAATATAGGTGAAGAAGATGAACTGAAAGATGGAGTGGGGAGATGAGAGATGGTGGGACATCTGAGAGGAGGAGCAGGAGAAATGCGAAAAGAAGATGGGATTGGACACCAGAGGGCAGAAGACCAAGGGAAGACCGAAGAAGAGAATGGCGAATCGGTGGAGGGACTCTCTGGAAAGTATGGGTTTTCAAAAAGCTACCAATAATATGGAGCGGCTCAAGAGAAGATGGAATAGTGCAGGAATACAGAGGGACTCTGGAGAAAAGATGCTGCGCGCTTCGACAGGAATCTGAAGAATGCCCTTGCCTGGAGAGGAAAGAAAGATAAGAATTATATTAAATAATATATATATATTATTATTATATAATATATATATATATATATATATATATATATATATATATA
>JABUQX010084381.1:35000-42201 GCA_015478945.1 Trachelipus rathkii
ACCAAAATAGTTTTTCAAACGATCGTCAAAAGTAGCAAATTAATTTTTGAAAAATTTCAAAAAAATTCCCAAAATTCAAAAAATCGAATTTGGAACATTATAAGCAAGCCTTTAAAACAATGCCATACTCAATTGGGGTTAATAGGTCCACCATTTTTTTTCGACTCTCAACATCATATATAATCGAGATTACAGGGTGGGCCTGTTTTTTGGCATAACAAAAATTGGTGGCCCTTTTTAGGTAACAGGCACTATAATATATATATATATTATATAATAATATTATATATTATAAATATTATATTATAATATAAATATATAGATAAAGAGAATATTATGTATATATAATATATAAAAAAGAATAATATATAATATAATATTATTATACTATATATTGGGTTTACCGTAAAAAAAGCCCACTTATTTAAGTTTGGCAATAACTAAACTAAACTATTTTTAAAAACAAAATTATGAGTTTTAAAATAAGTTCTTAGATTGCCATGTCCTATGTATGTTACCACATAAAAATTTTTGTTTTGCTTAAAAATTGTAAAAATTATTTAGATGGAAGTGAATAAAAAAAAAAAAGCCACTTTTTTTTAAAAGGGCCATGTGTATGACAAAAAGGCCCCCCCCTTTTAACTCTTGCTAGATCAAAATATTTCCATTTTTTTAGTTATTTTTTTTCTGGTTAGTATTTTTTGATGACTAAAAAGCACGAATTTTTTTATTTTTTTTCTGAAATTCAAAACAAAGTAAAATAAATAAAGTAAAAAGTAAATTCAAATTTTTTTTCAAATCATCCCATGTTGGTTTCAACCCTCATAACTCTTGGTTGAGTTAATTTTTTAGTGTTTTTATAGGTTATTATTTTGTTATTTAAGTTTTTTGTGACTAAATATCATGAAGAGAATTGTTTATTTTTTTTTTATTTTTTTTTTAAATAAAAAAAAATAATAACAATAAAAAAAGGGTAAATTTCCTTAAATTAAACAAAAAAGTTGCCAAAGTGGGCCAACTCTTATAACTCTCTATACTATTATTGACTGGATATCTAGAATCAGCAGAGACATCGCAGGCGAGTTCGCTAGCTTAATCATAACATTTATGGAAAAGCCATTGGAGACGATGAACGGAAACTATTTTTTAGCCAAAATACTAAAGTAAACTAAAAATAAACAATATACCATGTTGTTATTTATTATAACACATATACGAGGGCCAATTTTCCATCAAAAAAGAGTGGGGCCCTTTTTGTCATAACACATTGCCCTTTTTGAATAGTCTTTTTCGATGGTAACTGTTGTGGTTTGATAGCTTTAAACATAGAAATTTCTCATGAAAATTTAGCTCTGAAATGACTTTTTGTCTGGGAATCACATAATTTAATTCAATATTGAATATAATTTCTTAGAGTTCTTAATGCAGTTAGTTGACCTGGGAAAAGTACCAAAATGCGTTTTCAACGATTGTCCCCCTAAAAAAGTGCAAAATTTTTCATACTGGTTGGTAAAGTTTCTTACTAACCAAAAAATTGAATTTAATTTGAACAATTATAACACCTTTAAACATGCATACTCAATGGGGTAAATAGGTCCAATCCAATTTTTTTCGCTCTCATCATAATCTACGGAATACAGGGGGGTCTTTGTTTGCATAACAAAATTGATGGGCCCTTTTTTAGGTAACAGCACTATATATAGTATTATAATATATAGTATATATATTATATAATATATATTATATATATTATATATATATATATATATATATATATATATATATATATATATATTTTATAAATTATATATTTTTTTTAATTATTTTTAATAAATATAACCTACGACAATCGGGGAAAGGTTTATAATTTTATGTTTTTCCCGACCAGTGGGCCCATACAAGTGGAAAGGTGCACCAGTTATGCAGGGTGAATCAGTACGCCCAGCCTCAAGTCTGAACATGTCCAAGGATATCCCAGCCATGGTGGGCATGGCTAGGCTCTGGCCTCACAGACCTATACTGTTGCGTGAGCTGAATAGGATATGTAGGTGTACTGTACATGTGTACATAAAGGTTGTACCGGTTGTTATTTGTTGGCTATTGGATGAGTGAGGTGAGGTATTGAGATTAAGTGTATTAATACAATGTCGTAATTACTTATTATCAATTCACAAAACCTCACACAAAATGGCAATTTTTCGTGTCATATCGGGTTTTTAGTCTAAAGCTGAAAATCCCGTTGACGAGAATCGAAACTTCACGACTCAAGCGTGCAAACGCACACTGCAAGCCACTGCGCCACGGAAGACCTCCTAATATATATATATATATATATTATAATATATATATAATATAATATATTAATATATGATTATAATAATATATATTATAGATTATATATATGAAATGCAATACCTGCAATCAAATTTGTATTGGTAAATACCGCCCTAAATGTTCACCATGATAGGATCGTATCCTGGAACCCCCTTGCAGATAGCGTGCATGTGTTTGACCCACTAGGCTAGCGAACGAGGACAAACGAGAAATCCGAGAATACCTTTACTGTCCAAGAAGAGCATTACTTCGGTTCCTCCCGCTCGCACTCGATCGTAGGGCCAAACAGGGTACCTGCGCATGGTGAATAATAATACCGAGACCGGGGGTTATTATGTATATGAAATGCATATCCCTGCAATCAATTTGTATTGTGTGAAGGACATGACATTAATGTGTTGTTCTACTCGTGAACATAGCCTCGCCTGTGTTTGAACACTATAAACTACGCTAACGCGACGAGACAAAGAGAACCGAGAAACTTCTAACTGTCCAAGAAGAGCATTTACTTACCGGTTCCTCCCGCTCGCACTCGAAAGTAGGGCCAAACAGGGTAACGCGCTTCATTGGGTAATAATAATATTCATATGGGTCATATTGTATAAGTGAAATGCAAAGACCCTGCAATCAAATTTGTTAATTTGGTAATTACCCGCCTAAGTATTTTTTACATGCTAGAATAAAAGGATACGAATCCCTGGACCCTTGCAATATTGAGCGTGCCATTGTGTTGACCCTATCGCTATCGGACGAGAACAAAAGAGAAACCGGAATACTTCTACTGTCCAAGAAGAGGATTACTACGTATTCGTCCCGCTCGCACTCGAACGTAGGCCCAAACAGGGTACCACAGATTTTATAAATAATAATACTAAGACCGGGGGTTATATTTATAAGTGAAATGCAATACCCTCCAATCACCGGTTTGTGGTATTATTATTCACCATGCGCGTACCTCTGTGTTTGCCCCTACGTTCGAGTGCGAGCGGGGGAACCGTAGTAATGCTTCTTCTTGGACAGTAGAAGTATTCTCGGTTCTCTTTTGTCTCGTCGTAGCATAGTGGTCAAACACATGCCCGCTCATCTGCTGCTCATCTTCAAGGGTCCAGGATCGTATCCTAGCATGGGGAAAATACATTAGGGGTATTTTACTAAATTACAAATTGATTGCAGGGTATTGCATTATTTCACTTATACATAATAAACCCCCGGTCTTTGTATTATTATTCCACCATGCGCGGTACGCTGTTTGGCCCTACGTTCGAGTGTCAGCCGGGAGGAGCCGTTAGTAATGCTCTTACTTGACTAGATCGTATTCTCGTTCTCTTTTGTCTCGTCGTAGCGTAGTGATCAACCACATGCACGCTCATCTGCAGGGTCCACGGTGATCGGTATCCTAGCATGGTGAAAATATCATGGGGTATTTACAAATACAAATTGGATTGCCAGGGTATTGCATTTCACTTATCATAATAACCCCCGGTCTTGGTATTCATTATTCACCTATGCCGCTTAACCTGTTTTGGCCCTACGTCCGAGTGCGAGCGGAGGAACCGTAGTAATGCTCTTCTTGGACCAGCAGAAGTATTCTCGGTTTCTCTTTTGTCCGTCGTAGCGTATGTGGTCAAATCATGCACTGCTCAATCTGCAATAATGAAAATGATTTTTAATTCAAGATATACGTATTTACAAAATATATATATATTTATATTAATATTTAATATTATATATATATATTATTATAATATATAATTATATATATAATATATATATATAATTATTATATATATATTATATATACCGTATATAATATAATATTATATATATATATATATATATATATAATTAATATATATTATTATATATATATATATATATATATATAATTATATATATTATTATATATATATATAAATAATATATATATAATATATACCTATATTATATATTATATTACTATTAAATATATATATATATATACGTAAATATATATATATATATATATTAATATATATTTAATATAAATTATATATATTATATATATATATATATATAATATATTATATATATATTATATATATATATATATATAGATATATATAATATAAATATTATTATTATTTTCAAGAGGTGCTAGCGGATAGTGTTTTTTCACTATCTGCGGATGCGGATAGTTAAAATCACTATCGTGATTGCGATAGTTAAGTTTTAGAAGTTTTAATGCCATACGTGTATCTTTAGATAGTATATTACTATATATAGTTTATATATACTATATATATATATATATAATATATATATATACGATAAATATATATATATTATATGATATATAAATATTTATATATATATATATATAATTATATATATATATCATATAATATATATAGTATATATATATATATATATATTATATATTTATATATATATATATATATCATATTATATATATATATATCTATAATATATATATAATATTATATATATAATTATGTTATATATAATAATATATAAATATAGAAGAAGACAGGATCCTGCAATGATAGTAAAAACACAGAGCTATACAAGTTAAAGTAATAGAAACAAGTATTGATGAATGAAAGGCTGATGGGTGGCAAGTAACCATGAAGGTGAGGGAGTAGATGAAATTGCAGTAATAATTTAAAACATTATGCACCACATCGAGGAAACCCGCAGAGGAAAAGAAAGATTTAATGCAGGAACTACAAGGCTGTAATGATGAAGTGTAGAGGGGACTCAAGATTTTTTGGGAAAAAAGACCCGAACTCGCATGGGTGGGAACTTGTCGTAAGAAAGAGCCCGCGCCTTTTTTGGGGTAAAAAAAAAGTAAGGGGAAAAGAAAAGAGGGGGGGGGGTGAAATGGGGGGGGTGTTCCCTTGAATTTTTGGGGAGAAAATGTAAACAACCAAAAAAAAGAAAAAAAAGGGGGCGGAGAAACCATAAGCTAATTAAGATTTTTTTGTCGCAATGAGGAACGATTTAACCATAATGAGCACCTGCTTCAAGAATGAAGAAAACAGAAGTGGTTTGTATGGTGGAGATAACTGAAAAGGAAGATACACAGAAAAAACAATGATAGATTTATAAACTAATGAAAGAAAAATATTTACAAATGTAAAAAGCACTCTCGAGTGTTTTTTTTTCGACTCTGAAACCACAGAATGTCTCAATAAGAATACATGTATGGAAAATAGGGAAAGGAAAAACCAAAGATTTTACGAAGGCAAACGATACAAAACAGAAAAATTGAATGATAGATTAATGAGAAAGATTTGACAAGCATTTATGAGGCTAGAGAGTGGAGATAATAACAGGAAAAACGGTGGATGAAAAGTGGAAAGATATTTAAGGGGATAACAGGACCCAAAATGTACAGGCTAGAGAAGTATTTGGGAATAAGATCAGTGGGAAAGGGAGAAGAAAAGAACGGCATGGTGGAATGATGAAGTAAAGTGCCATAACAACAAAAAAATTAAAAAGTATATGACTCTGGATGAAGAGGAAAAAAGACTGAAGAAGAACAGATTTAAATATATGTTGGATGCTAAAAAAATGCAGAGCTAACATAAAGAAATGAATAAAAGACAAACATTGAGATATTGGAGCGGAATTTTAAAAGAAGATGTGAGGGAACAAGAAGCTTATATATGGCCTAGCTAGAGAATGAGAGTTCAAGAAAGAACAGAGGCACAATATGAATGAATAAAGATTGTGAGGTTTTGATTGAGGAGAGAAAGATATGAAGGTGGAAGGAATATTTCAAAGAGTTGTTGGTGCAATCAGTGCAGTCACGTCGGAGGAAATGCGATTAGCCTGTTTTGGCCGCTCAGAGGAAGACTTGGGGGAGATGGAGAAATAATGCAATGAAGACTTTCAGACAGCAATTAAGGACACTAAAGAGGGAGTAGCGCCCTTGGAACTGATGAGCTGAGTGCGGATCTGTTAAGACAGGAGAGGGAGTTGAAGAATGGATGTCACAAACTGTTTGATTGAATGTGGCAGAGAGAGTGTACATCGGATGGGGTATAAGCAATAAATTGCCCTATATTAAGAGGGAGATTCGAAGGAAATATCTGATAAAAATCATAGAGGAATAACGCTGCTAAATGTGGCCATTGAAATATCTAATGAAAGGAGTGTTAGAGAGGCAGGCTGAGAAACATAAGTTGGATAACAATCATAGGAAACTGGCAGTATGGTTTCAGGGCCAGAAAAAGAACAACAGGAGTACAGGACCAATATATTATAATTGAAACCTTAATAGAAAAACGATAGAATGGGGCAGAAGTGGCATTTATAGACCTGGAAAGAGCTTTTGATAGAGTAAACAGAGAAGAGCCTTGGAAAATCATGGGAAAAAAAAGTTGGATATACGGATACCACAAAAACTTAGTATAGAGTAATAAGAGTTATAGAATATCCAAGGTCCAGAAATATGATTAAGAGCCTACGAATCAAAGAATAGAGAGAATTGGTCTTTGAGGTAAATATTTGGAGTGAGACAGGGTAGTTGTCTTTGTGTCCACCATTGCTGTTTGTGAATGCTACCTGTACGAAGATCTAAAATCATATGCAGAAAGAATATGGGAATGGATGAGCAATAACTCTTTGCATAGAAGTCAGATGAGCGCCACAATAACGAAGGGACTAACCTGCAGGATGTGATGACAGATTGAACACCCAAAATAGAAATGGGATATGGAAAATAGTTACAGTGAAAAAGACAATAAGTAATAAAAATAGGCGCCAGAGAATAGAGAAGAAATAAATTGCGTCAGGTGGATAAATTTAAGTGTATTTGGGTTTGATATTGGAAGGTGGAGGTGGTATGGAGGAAGAGCTAAAT
>JABUQX010084382.1:0-2500 GCA_015478945.1 Trachelipus rathkii
GAAGCGGGCAACCTTGAGATATTGTGCCACTACAGCAAACCGGCCCGAAGGTACGTTAAAAAAAAAGTGTACTAAAGTTGTCTGATGTACATTAAGTCGGGGGAGTTAAGTAAAAGATGTTCTGTGGCGTCGTTAGTCTGGGAAAGACATCTTTGGCAGTGGGGGAGTATGCTTTATTTATTAATTATGAATTTGTATTGAAGGGAGAGATGGTCCAAAGATTGTACCCTAGGGAATATTTCGAGTGAACGTGCTTGAAGTAAGGTATTATTTAGATATGCAGAGATTGTTTTTAAGAGCTAATTGAGTGTGGATGTGTTCAAAAATGGGAATAGGTGGAGGTTGGGGGGGAAGAGCGTTGTATATATGTTAGAATAGTATAATGTTGGCGTGACTTCTTTCCTTGTAGGTGCAGAGCGATTTACAGTAAAATTGACAGCCTATCATGTCAAGATGGGCTTTTAAAAGGAGAATTTTTGTTCAGTTAGTTGATGATGGATGGGTTTGGAGGAGAGGAAACATGTTATTCTGAGAAAATAACTTTGCACAGTTTCTAATTTCTGAATATTGGACTGTGATATTGTGGGAGCCCAGCCAGGTGATGCATAATTTAGCATGGGCCGAAGGTATTGTCTGTATATTATTGCGAGGATCTTTATGTTGATCACAATTTGTTCTAGTATGTTTTTGGTGCATTTAATTTGTGTGTGGCTCTTGAAGTGAAATTATTGATGCTTAGGGTGAATGTCGTGTGTGTATCAAATATCAAACCTACTGTTTGACAGGAAAATTTCTGGGTGGATGTTAGATTCTCTTCTATCTAGGCTGAGTAAGGTAATGGGTTTTTGAGATGATGCAGTCTTTCCGTTTGTTGTTAGCTGTTGTTCCAATATATATATATATATATATAAGTATATATTATATATATAGTATATAATAATATAATAATATATATATATTATAAATATATATATATTAGTATTATATATATATATATATATCTTTAGGGCCGTTTAGGTATTTTGAAAAGAATATGATAAAATGAGGAATGAACGTTATTAGAGATTATGTGGTGTGAAAAAAGGGGTAAATGAGAGAATAAATGAAAGTACGTTGAGATGCGTTTGCGTCATATGGAAGGGATGAATTGACAGTCGGTGCGTTAAAGCGGATTGTATAGTGTGAGTGTGTTGGGAATCGACCGGCTGGGAGACGAAGAAAAAGCTGGGATTGAGTCAGTAACCAATGTGATGAAGGATAAGAGATGTTGAGTTTGCAGAGGCAAGGACCCAATAAAGGTGATAATAGGTAGTGAATGGCGGGGTTTTGTTACCCCACAAGCTTGGGGAAAAAGTAGAAGATAATGCATGATGATGTGAAACAAACAAACGGAAAGGATCTGACATCACCTCAAAAAAACCCACCATCTACCTTACTCAGCGCTAGATAAAGCAGAAATCTAACATCCACCCAAGAAATTTTTTTATATATATAGATAATTATATAATATATATATATATATATATACTATATATATAATATATATATATATCTATATATATATATATATATATATAATATAATATTATATATTATATATATTATATATATATAAAAGGAATTATTATAAGTAATAGTTTATTGAGTGTTGTAGGGAAGATATATGCTGGTATTTTGGTTGAAAGAGTGCGACGAGTGACTGAAGGGCTGATAGGTGAAGAACAAGGTGGTTTAGAAGTGGTAGAGGATGTGTGGATCTAAATCTTTACATTGAAACAAATGAGAGAGGAAGAAGAATAAATTGTATTTGGTATTATGGATTTGCAACAGGCGTATGATAGGATTAATAGGGAGCTCTATGGCAGGTGTTCAAAGGCTTCTGAATGGAAATAAAAAGTATGTATGACGGTAGTGAAGCGTGTTTATGAATAAATAGAGTCGAAAGTGATCGAATTAATAATAGCGGAGTGAGGCAGGGATGTGTTACGTCTCCTTGATTTTCAATTTAATATGGATTGGTTATGAAAGTAAACTAGGAGGTGGGATGGTGTGAGAATGGGAGGTGGAGGTTACCTTATTAATATGTGAATGATTGTTTTTGTGCGGAATCTGCAAGAGAGTTTGAGAGGTTGTAGAGAATTGGCCCAGAGAGTGTGTAAAAGAGGGGTTTGAAAGTAAAACGTAGACTAAGAGTAACGTTATGGTTGTGAGGTGAGGACAGTCCTCGGTGTGAAGTTATGTTAGATAGGGAGCAGCTGGAACAAGTGGACAGTTTAAATATTAGGATTTTATGTGGATGAAATGAAACGGATGATTGCAGAGATGTAGTCGATAGATCATGGAATGGTAGGAAGGTTGCTGGTGCAATTAAATCGTTGGTGAATTATAAGGACTAAGTCTTGAGTACGCTAGGGTCTTACATGAGGGTATGTTGTTACGTGTTAATTGTATTAGTAGTGAGACTATGTCTGGAATAAGAAGGTTATATAGATCTAAAGTT
>JABUQX010084382.1:7500-10000 GCA_015478945.1 Trachelipus rathkii
CGAGAGGAATAAGGTAGGAAGGAGATGTCTAGCCATAAACAATGCATCAAAGTCTAAGTGGTGGAGTTAAGATATAGTAAAAGGTCCAGTATATGATAGCAATTGTTTTTGAGATGTTGAATATGGTGCAAATACAAAAGGCGGTCATCCAGGATGAAGCCCAGGAAGCGGACTTGTGGGTCAACTTGGATGGAAGAACCATAAAGGGTAAGTATAGGGGAGATATAGTTAGGTATCCCTCTCCTGCTCCTGCGAAGAAAAACCATGGCCTTCTTCTTCGCAGGGAAGAACTTGAAACCAAGCGTATCACAACCTGGTAGTGATGCTGTCAATAGCCAAATGGAGTCGGCGTTTCATATATTTGTTTAGCACCATGGATGTAAGGCTCAAGGTTATCAACATAGAGGGAACAACGGACTGTAGCCGGGATGCTAGAGAATACATGCAAACAGCAAAACGCAGAGGACGTTGACCTGAGGCACTCCTCGTCCAGGTCAAAAGGCCGAGAGAGGGTAGTTCACAAGAAATGTATACCTGTGCAGACTAACAAGCACTGGAGAAAAGAGAGGAAGCTAACCTCTAAAACTCAGCCACTCCAATATTTCCAATCTTCAGGTTGAGTCATATGCTTTCTCGAGGGAAAAAAAAAGATTGCCATGACCATCTTATCACTCAAGAAAGCCTCGCGAGTCATGGTCCAATCGAAAAAGGTAGTCCGATGCCTGCGAAGTCCACATTGATAAGGAGAGAAGGCTTGAAGACTCTTCTGTGTAGTAAATAGAAGGGACGCTACCATCCCCTCCATCAGTTTACAGGCATGGCAGGTAATCGAGATGGATCGCTGGCTGTCAGGAGAAGAAAAGTCCTTCCCAGGTTTGGAGATGGGGACCATGTAAGCTGTAGACCAAACTGAAGAGGGAAGGGAAATCCCCTTCCACCCATATGCGGTTGTAAGGACAGAGGAGGAAAGCCGATGCAGAAAGTTTAAGGTTTCGGGGCATCTGAATCGAGATGCCCTCGGGCCCTGGTGCACCGTCCTGGGGGCTGGGCCCAAGATCGAATTGTACGGAACGGTTCTTTAAATGACAATTCTCTGGAGCAGTTCGCGAAGTTGTATGCAAACGCTTCGGCAAATGGTCCTGGCACTGAAATAACATCTGAGAGCTACGAATCGTACCAAAGGATGGTGGGCGGAACTATGGTGCTGACGCGATATTTTCCGCACAATTTTGAACACAGATGATAAGGGAATGGGAGGAATCACTGTGAACGCATAATTCCAAAAAATGCTGCCTCCGAGAGCGGGCATTAGCGTCCTTAAAAAGATCAAGTTGTCTGTAGAAAGGTCTCGACTGTAAAGTCGGTAAAGCTTTCGCTTCTTTCGATTAGTTTTGACACATTCCGGCGATCAACACGGGGTAGCAGATCGACTAGAAGCTGGTGGACAATTAATGTGCGTCCTGTCCGCTTCCAGCGAAGAAAATAATTCACTGAGAGGGGGAAACAAAAGTATCCCGCCGGAAAGAGGCCAGGTCAGTTCTGCCGTAATGCCATATGGAGTATGACTCTTGCGAAGGGTTGGCGCACAGCGAAGTCACAAAGATTGCGTAATGTAGTGGTCACTTTCGCAAAGAAAAGAGGATCCAGTCCACATAAAACTGTCGATGATTGATGTTGAACTCGGGGAAATGTCCACACTGGAGGAAGTACGAGTATCAAATAGTTCTCATGTAGGAAGCCCCGTGTTAAGGCGACCCAAGGAAAAGTGTTTAAAATGTTCAAGAGCTATTCCGAATTGGGATATGAAATAGAATCACACCACAATGTGCGACGGAGATCGAAGTCCCCCAGCGCAATCATAGGGGAAGAGGGAGTTGCCGAAATAGTGCGACAAGGTCAGCTCTGGTGAATTGACAACTGAGAGCAAGGTAGATGGAACATAACGAAAAAGTAGAGTCAAGGTGGACGCGGGCAGCTATCACATGTAAATGAGTTTGTAAGGGTACAGGGATGTATGGAACTGATTCGTGAAAAAGAATAACCTCCTTTCCCTGTCATTGGCACCACCATTGATGGAAATGTTTTAAAAGTCAGCTGTGTGAATCGTGACAATGGTCTGTGAGGAGCAGACGTAAACGAGTGTCATATAGCACCTTACGAGGAAGGATTTCACATCCTGGGGGGAAAGGGGAGATAATGAAGAAGGGAAATGAGATCCACTGTGAACCCAACAACAGAGAGCGGGTCCTCACTCAGAGCAGAACGAGGTTACACTCCACATCAACTACTGACGAAGACGCGACGAACGGAGCAAGGGATGGTGAAGGGGGTGTTCCCACATCCACGGAGGAATCCCCCTTCTAGGCTGATGGAGGCGGGACAGTCAACTGGTTGCCTGAGATAGGATTAGTGATATGCGGGAAGGAGAAACGAATGGTAAAGTCCGACGAGAAAAAGCAAGCCGGAGTTGTCTTCAAATACAACTTGAACGAATCTGGTT
>JABUQX010084382.1:15000-22500 GCA_015478945.1 Trachelipus rathkii
TCAGCAGGGAGAGGGAACTTGTACACATTTGTGACATGCGACTTCCTCTTTTGTAAGTGAGCAAGAATGTCAACAATTTTGTCCCTTAATTTCCGTTGAGAATATTGTACCCTTCCAAGCGTTGTACCCAATATCCGGGGTGGAGAAAATGAGAAAATCGCCCAAGAGGGTCATCACGAACAGCACGAATTAGAAAGGAATCTTTTCGTCGTGGCTTTGCTTGGGGGCCATTAGTACTTAGGACCCTTTCTAAGGCGTCGTTGAGATAAAGTGAGCTGCGGGATATTAGTGGTGTAGAGGTCGTCGATCGTAAGTGAAAGTAAAGCGGATATGACGTATTACCGGGTGCACCCCCCCCCGGAGCAGAGTAATATATCGCTTGTATATAGGCTGGAGCCGGAAATAAACGTCAAGAAGCTAGTTTCAGCATTTGTGGGGCACCAAGAGGGATCAAAAGGTTTGTGACGAAAAAAGTACCTTGAGCACTTTCGGGTTCACCGGGTGTAGGGGAAGAGTGAATGGTTTAATATTAATAGTGGAGTGAGGCAGGGAAGTGTTATGCCTCGATGTCTATTTAATTTGTTTATGAATGGGGTGATGAAAAAATGAACGGTAGGAGTGGCAGGGAAGGGAGTTAGACTGATCAAGAATGAGAGTGTAGGAAACTTATTGCAAGCATATGATTTGGTTTGTTTGGCGAATCTGAAGAAGTTTGAGAGGATTGGCAGAAGGGGTTTGAAAGTAAGTGTAGAAAAGAGTAAGGTGATGGTGGTGGGTGAGAAGAGTATGTAGTGTGAAATCATGTTGGATGGTAAGTAACTGGAACAAGTATCTGAATTTAAATATTTAAACTATATGCTGTATGAAAAGAGAACGCATGGTCTAGAGTATATTAGGAAAGTTATGAGTGGTAGGAAGGTATTTAGTGCAATTAAATTTTTGGTGAATGCAAAGGAATAAAGTCTTGAGTTCGCTAAGGTTCTGCATGCGAGTATGCTATTACCGGTGTCAATATATAGTGGCGAAACTATAGTATGGAAAAAGAGGCAAAGACCTAAGGTGCAGTCTGCTCAGATGGATAATCTTATGGGCGTGTTAGGTGTGAGGAGAATTGATAAAATGAAAAATGAGTGTGTTAGAGAGCTGTGTGATGTGAAGAAAGGTGTGAATGAGAGAATAAATGACTGCATTAAGATGGTTTGGTCATGTGGAATGGATGGGTGATATTCGGTTGGTAATAATAATAATAATAATAATAATAATAATAATAATAATAATAATAATAATAATAATAATAATAATAATAATAATAATAATAATAATAATAATAATAATAATAATAATACCCAAAACGACAATCAAAATAAAAGAGTGAAAATGAAAATCATAATTGAGACTTGAGAGTAGGAGATAAAATTTGAAACACGAAATCGATCACACTGTTCAATACCTCTTATAAATAAACGAAATATTTGATATTTGAAAATATGGCTCTTGTGACCGAACGGCTTTTGGAGCATTTCTATACTTTGTTTAATTTAGTCATAATTACCTTAAAAAAAAGTATTAAAAATTAAGTTTTACTTTTTAAATCTATAGTATAAATTAAAGAGATTACAAATTTAACTGTATAACCGCTTCTTGTAGCACAAACGGTAGCCACTAATTTATTCACAGTTGTGTTGGGTTTGCTCCAGAAATTGCAACTCGGGCTCTAGAGCTATTTAAAAGTTCCGCTCTTTTGTCGGAATGAGTGATATATTTTAAATATTGGACATTAAGTCATACTGTACACAATAATCCAATATAAAAGTTTGTTTCATTGAACATTAATGATTCCCTCACTCCACACATTCCAACCAATCAGCTGGAAATAAACTTGAAGCTTTACACAGGAAATTTTTCCCCAGGGTAGATTCAAAATTGTTAAAAATCGATATGTTGCCTTCATATTCAACCGATTCTAAAAATCTTATAATTAGAAAAAAAAATTTTTGACGAGCTTAATCAATATTCACTACCTGGACAGTAGTGTTGTAACTCCGGCCATAATTTTTTCAGGAGCCCGGAAATTTCTGCCTAAAAATGTTTGCTTCTGCTGGAGGACGGATATCCTATCAGAAGGGGCAGTCTTCTTTTCTATTAATCCAAATTTAAAATTATCCGTTAACAAGTTTGTATAATAATAACCCTTTTCATTATAAACTCATTTAAACATATCTACTCTATTAGTTTACAAGTATAGCCACTAAGCATATGAAATTTAAGAACCTTAAGAAACCGAAATTTTCAGATCATGCAAAAAAATGCTTATGCTCCCCTTCATCTAGTCTTCAGTGAAAGTATGTTTAACCAACCTGGCAACATCTGCAGGTCAAAAAGAAATTGATTTTCATCATAAAAAAGCTGAAAGGCTTCTATTTATGCACCACATTTTATGAACCTTAAACTTGTGATAATTTAATATATTTTAGTCATATTAAGAGACTATTATTAATTCTTCAATTTTTTAAAAAGGAATAAATTACTATAATTAACAGTGTTTATGATTAAGAATCTTTGTTTTATTAATTAACGAGTAAAAATAGCAACTTTTATAAATCTATTTGTCAAACATAAAAAATTGTCTCAATTAAAAATTTGCTCTAATTATTATACTATTTATCTGATTTTTATCCAATTTTCAGTGTAGAAATAATTGGGTGAGGTGCAAAACATCGATAAATGTATTAGATTTATACGTTCTCTAATTAAACAGTATGCAAAAGTAGAGGTCTCTTCATAAATTATTTTAAAATTGTTCTGGTAGAGGGTCAATTTTTTTGTCAGAAGTAAAAATTTGCTTTAATTTCTTTTATGTTCATTCGAGTTTCTTTAAATGAAATTATCAAAGTAAATAGAACTTGACGAGTTGTTTATCTTTTATTTAGACATTTCCTACATTCCCAATCATTTTACCTCTGGCCACGCCCATGTTAAATTTGAAACAGCCACCACAATGACGTTCCCAGGTGGTAAATTGTTTGACATAGAAAAATGTTCTAAACAAAGATTTGAAACTCATTCGATTCAATCTACTCTGAAAATTTTCATAAAAATTAGACAAACTGTAAGAAAAAATATTAGAGACAATTTTCACCTCTCTTCCAAATAATGTGAACAAAAAACTATCTACACCGAGAATTTTATTTATTTTTAGAAATAGTTTAGTAGCAGATAAGGAGGAATAATCCTAAAACTTTTTCCTAGTATACGTCTAAATGTTGAAGGTTTCTTTGAGACAAGAACACTCAAAATTGGCAATCAATATTAGGACCACATTTCAAACGGATGGATATATAGGACAAACGGATGGATATATAGGAAAGTGCTCTGAATCCAAAAACTAGATGAATTGTAAATAAATAATAACAATTTTGAAAAAAAAAAATTTGTTTAAACATTGAACTCGTTTCCTAAGTTAATCACATTTTTTTATGTATTTTTCATGAATATTTGCACATCATAATATTATGTATACTTATACATAGTAAATTGCATCGTTTTGAGAAAAATCGCTATATAATTATAAAAAACGAATTACTGCAAGCAAGCTTATAAAAAATAAAAATATGCATGATTTTAATATTGGATGCATTTTAAATATCAAAGACCTACATTATTATTTATTTGTTAAAAGAATCTTTCAGTACGAACAAAAAAAATCTTACAATTATCCAACCACTAAGTACGTATATACAGTTGTATACGAAATTAAATTTAAATACCTGTAAAGCTAATAAATGGACTATTCTATGCGAAACTAGATTTTCAGAAGTTTAAAGAAAAAATTTCAATTCCTTATAGAAAGATCCGGCTCGCCAGAGGCAGGATATTGAAAATATCATCAGGACAGAGTCGGACACTACATCACTACATCAAATATTGATAATTGAATAGCTGGGTGAAAAAGGATAACTTTTCAAAATAGGAGAAATTAAAATTTTTAGAATTAAGAATTTTTATAACTTACTTCAAATAATCCGAAAGAGTCCCTCCAATAAAATAGGTTTCTCCATGAAAAGGCTTTCCATCTTTTGCTGGAGGAAAACCTGCTATGTTGGAATTAAAGTTCTTCGTGATAGCTTCTAAATTAGCTCTCCAAGTGAACTTGTTATCCTTTTTTATCAAATTTTGTAATAGAAACATTCTAATACTAGCTTCCTGAAATAAAAATTAAATATAAAAATATAAGAAGCAAAAAATTTAAAATTTATGTACGAGTATAAACATCAAACAATAAAAATAGATCCCCGTTAAAAGTACTAACTACTTTGGGAGAATTTAATGGTAACGCCCTAAATTAACAGCCCTTTAAAAGGGGGGGTTTGTCTGCTATGTTGCAATCAGGGTTGGGTTCAAGTACATTTTTTCAAGTACAAGTACAAGTACTCTAGAATTGTTCAAGTACAAGTACAAGTACTCTAGAATTTGTCAAGTACAAAGCACAATACATGTCTATCAAACAAGTACTTTTATGAAAACTTAATATACTATATATATATATATATATATATATATATATATATTATATATATATAATATATATATAATATAATGACACCAAATATGGATACGTACTATACTAACCACGATATGGCCCTACATATTATTGATACTAGTATGATCATTGATCTATAAAATATATATATATATATTACGATACATTTATATATATATACTAACCGGGTGTATATATATATATAATAATATATATATATATATATATATATATATATTATATTATATATGATATATAATACTATATATATATAGGATATATGATAATAGGTATATATAGATTATATATAATATATAATAGTATATAGATATATATATATATATATATTATATATATATATCATCACGTAATATATATGATAATATATAATAATATATATATATATATATATAGTATATATATATTAGTATATCATCGCTCATCATCATATCATCACCATCATCGGCATCATCATCTCATCCATCATCATCATCATCATCATCATTTCATCACATCCATCACCACCCTTCTATATCTCCCCAACGACTGGATCGAAGGTGCGTCACATATACCGGGAAACATAAAAAATGTAGAAGAATGATGAAGCAGAGTAGAAAAGAAAGCCCAGCCTACCGCCCCCTTTATAGCCCAATTAGTGAAAACTCGTCGCAGTCAGAAAAAATCACCCTAGAGCTTCACGTGGATCGCGATGTGACCCTCAAGCCTATGACCTCTCTGTTTAATGGGTTATTCCTGGGCCAGGTGGGGCATACAAAGATTATCTCCTCACAAAACCCACCATTCACTCTGCTTATGGCACCTTCTGCCGCCCTGCCAAACGTCACATGGCTCTCTTCAGGCATCCTTTAACTCCTGACTTCATTCATTTTCTTCCCGTTCTCCCATCAGGCTCGATTCCCAACACACTTACCGACTATAGCATCCGCTTTAACCCTACGTCTGCCATCTCATCTCTTCCACCATGACCCAAACTATCTCAACATACTTTCATTATTCTCTCATTTACCCCAATCTCCACACAAAACAACTCTCTAATAGTTCATTCCTCGTTTTATCATTTCTTTTCACACCAAACACACCACTAAGATTCCATCTGACCACATTGTAATTTAGATCTATACCTCTTATGGCAGACCATAGTCTTACTATTATACATTTAACACGGGTAACCAACATACTCTCATGTAAGACTCCTAGCGCCACCAACACTTAGTCCGCTTTACATCCACAACATTAAAACTGCACCACGCAACCTTAGTGCCGATTCACAGATTCCTACTAGCAACTCTGCATCATCCGCTCACCCTTTTCATTCAACACATATCCTAAATATGTTAAATCAGACAGCTGTTTTCCAGCTGCTTCACCAATCAAATAACTTCACATTGAGGTCTTCCTCACTAACACAACCAAACCTTGACTCTTATCTACGTTTTACTTTCAAAACCCTTTCATTTTACAACCTACGCAGAATCTCTCTACTACGTCCTCCTCCAAAACTCCTCTTCAGATTGCACCACAAAACCAAAGTCATCCACTCATAATAACTAGGTAGGGAATCTCCAGCTGTCAGTCCTTCTCCATTCATTTTCTAACGTCTATCCCTTGGTCATCCCCCGTACCTCTAATTCTTTCATACCTCCAAGCCATATACAGATTGGATTGCAAGGAGACATACCACATGCCCTGTCCACTCCGCGATTATATTAAAATAATCCTTCGACTCCGTAATTTATTCTACACACGCTTCACTAGCGTCATACATAACAATTGATTCGATTCAGAAGCTTTACCACTAAACACCATATCGACTAACACTGCCATAGATTCCCTAGTATCCTATTATACGCCTGTTGCAAATCCATAAAGTCTAAATACAATTATTCTTCTCTTCCCTCATTATCCCAATCATTGTTTCAATGTAAAGATCTTTGATCCACACATGCTCTACCACTTCTAAACACACCTTATTCTTCCCCAAATTAGTTCTTCACTCATTCGACACGCACTCTTTCGACCAAAATATCAACATATTATCTTCCCTACAACAGCTCAATAATAATGTACATTACCCTATTAATCACTACAGTTAGCATTTTCCCCTTTACCCCTTATATAAAGGTACTAATATTGACCTCCGTCCAATCCCTCGGAAACTATAGCCCCCATAAACGTGGTAGTGTATATACTTACTTTCCAAAATCCAGAGAATCACGCATCTCGCACATAGTATATATATATAGTAATGCATCAGATAATATACATATAGTAATATATATAATATATATATATATCATAATATATACATCATATATAAACTATATAATATATATATATATATATATATATATATATATTATACTATATATTATATAATATAGCTATAATATATAATATAATATATAAATAAGCTCTTATAATCATGGTTTTGTGAGGAATCTGATAGAAAAGAGTTTGAAGAGATTGGTAGAAAGATTTGAAGGGTGTGTAAAAGGGATGTGTTTGAAAGTAGACGTAGATTAATGAGTTAAGGTTATGGTTACGGTGAGGACAGTCGTCGGGTGAAAGTTGCTAGATGGTGAAGCAGCGTGGAACAAGTTGGACTGAGTTTAAAATTTAGGCTATATGTTATGTTGGACAAAAGGGAACGGATGATGCCGAGTAGTAGTAAGTTGTGAATTGCAGGAACGGTTGCTTGTTGCAATTAAATCCTTGGTGGAGTAAAGAGACTAAATCCTTGAGTGCGCTAGTGTCTTGGGTGATGGTATGTTGTTACCTGTTTAATGTATAGTAGTATAGACTTATGGCTGGAATAAGAGTACTGATCTAAAAGTACAATTATTAGATGACAATCCTTAGAGGGCACCGTGTTTAGGTGTGAGAAGAATTATTAAAATGAGGAAGAATGAATGTATTACAGAGTTGTATGTATGAAAAAG
>JABUQX010084382.1:27500-30000 GCA_015478945.1 Trachelipus rathkii
TTTATTAGGTAAACTGATAAAAGTTTATTATGATTTTATTCTCTCCCATAACATTATAAAGAAAGGTATATTTTTTTTTATTGTTTTTGAACCCAAAAGATAAGCATAAAAAGAATAGAATAGCGATCAAAGCTTCAAACGAGCTCTAGTGAAAGTATCGATAAGAAGCTAAATTAAAAAAAGTAAAAAAAATAATTAGAACGTTGTAATCCGAATATGTTAAAAAGCTACGTAAACTTGCAACAAACAAAGCAACATAACTAAAGCGTATATCAATTAAACCAATATACGTTGTAAAACATGTGATACAGTGAACCTCACTATAATCAGTAAATATTGTTTTCCAAAACTATTTATAAAAATTGATTTAATACTTGGATTATTAAGATAAAATTGTTTAAAAAACAAAAAAAGGAGATTTTAAATTTCGACAATCCTGAGCACGAATTTCAAAAATCAAAAATCAAAATAAAAAAATACTTTGTGATTTTTTTTATCTTCCCCCCCCCCCAACCAATTGCAGGAGAAAGAGATCCTACGAATGATCCATATAGTATATATATATATATATATATATATATATATATAATATATATATATATATATATATATAATATCAATATAGTTATATATATATATATATACTATAGTTATATATATTATATAATATATTATATATATAAATATAATATTATATATATATTATATATATATATATTCTGCTATATTATATATATATATTACTATATATATATATATATATATATATATATATATATATATATTATATAGATAATATAATTAGATATCTACTAATATATAGTATTTAATATATATTTATAACTTATAATAATATATAATATGAAATATATATATAGTATATATATATATATGTAGAAGGTCAAGGAAAACATAGTCTCTTAACCTTCTATCTTGAAGAAATTACCTTTAATTACAACTATAAATATTACAGAGAGGTTTGATCATATGTTCCTCTTTTTATATTATTTCGTTATTTAATTATTAATCTTAATATTTTATATGTAGCTGCATCCCTTTTAAATAAACATCAATATAGAAGAGAGATTATTATATAGTATTATAACATGAAATATATTTAATTAAGTCTGGGTTATCGAATATTTATTCAATCAATTATTATAAGTAATCAATAAAAATGTATAAAATAGCAAATTATCATAAACATACACTTGTTTAATGTAAGCAATTAATAGTTGGCAAGCCTTTTATATGCGTTCAGGATAAAAGATCCAGGGTCTGTTTTACACCAAACAATAATTCCATGCCTTTTTATGCTGAGTGGTGTAAACTTGCAGAACTAGTGTTCCATATGAAGCTATATAATATGAGGAAACCAGCAAAGTGGTGATCTGTCATGGAGAAATCGAACATAGAAAGCCCAACAATTTGCCAATCAGGATTTGTAATTTTTTGATATTTGACTTCCTCAAGTTGTGCCTCAAATGAAAGACTATTTTACATTTGGTCTTGTTTGGACTAAATTAAGAAATCGACTAGGAATTGAAAAAGCCACCAAGAACTTTGTAATAATTTAAGGCATTAAACTTAAACGAACTCTCTGCTAGCTTAGTTATCACATAGTCACATTCTATTAATTTGTCATTTTGTGTTGCTATATAATATTAATATATATATCATAAATGTATATATATATATATAAGTATATATATTATATATATATATATATAATTATATATATATATAATATATATATTTAATATATATATATATATATATGGGATATATAGTAATACTATATATATATAGATATAATATAATAGATATTATCATATATATATATATATATTATATATAATAATAATATACACACTATATATATATATAATATAATAATATATACATTACCATATATATATATTATATTACTTTTTTTAAGAACAAAATGAATTCAAAATGAACATAAACATTTAACTAAATAAAAGGATATATATTTCTAATATTTTCATTTTTGTTTTACTATTTTTATTTGTAATTATTCTAAAAAAAAAAAAAAAAAAAAAAATTAAAAAACCCAAGGGGGCAAAATAGCGGTTTTTTTCAAGTGCGTTTTTTTGATGAAACCAGGGTGGGTTTTTTTGGAGTCGGGCCCATTTATGTCAATCCTGGTGAAAGAAGGATTTTAAAAGTTGGTTAGCTGCCACCGAAACTCTATCCCATGAATTTTAAGGTTCATTACCTACTGTAGTTTGGTCTTGGTCAGGAAAAATTATGTTACATGTATTTCTTAACCAAGTGGGTTAGAATGCAAATATTATCTAGGATTGATAGCAAGACCTGCTTTTGCTAAATTTATTTGGAATATCTATTCACCACGGATGTGGTTTCACATCCAAATGAGCGGACTTTCTTATGCTAGAAGCATGAGAGAGTGTGTGATTTTGTATGTTCAAACAGATTGTTCTGATGTATATGTGTTGGATATGTTTTTAGTGATGTG
>JABUQX010084382.1:35000-57500 GCA_015478945.1 Trachelipus rathkii
AAAGGAATGATTAAGCTCAATATAATGAATGTAAACTCTCAAAAAGAGGGAGGGGGGGATATGTTAATTAATAATTTTTTGTCTTGTTCAGGTTCTGGTTGCATTCTCAAGTGTCAATTTCCAGTTGCCGTTTTGATTGAATTCCTGAACTGACCGTCCCAAGAGTAACAGCGTGCAGACAGCAGGAAATCGCTGAAAGAAGCAAGAAATAAACACAGAGGCTGTAGATGATAAACCAGGTCAAATCCCCAGAGGATCTTTCCCAAAACCCCCAGGAATCCCAGTGCTTCTGAAGCTGCATCGCCCCTCCGTCCTTAGTCCTCTAAAAGTAAATTACACCATGGTCCCCTTGAAGGTATGATATGGGTCAACCATTTTCCAGGGGTTCTTGATAAGATTAAACGTTCCAGAATAATTGTACTACCAAATGCGTTGTGCCACTTTGTGGGGATGTTTAGGATATATAAGTGGTTAAAATTTGCCGTAACATCCTGCAACTCCTTAGAGTCATGGCCTGGAGTACCTTTAGTTTATGGGTAGTAGTATCATCATATTATTATAATTATCACATACAATTCTAATTTCTTTTAGTATTTATTTTATATCAGTATTATTATTATTGAGGGATTATATTTATTTTTGTATTATTATTATCATTATTATTACAACTATTCTTATTATCTTATTAATTATCTTATTACTATTACTGATTTTTATTTATTATTATTATTGAATTTTTATTTACCATTACTGTATTATTGAATTTTTATTTGTTATTATTATTGAATTTTTATTTACTATTACTGTATTATTGAATTTTTATTTATTAATATTATTGAATTTTTATTTATCATTATTATTGAAATTTTGGGGATACTGTTTATTTATGTTTACTGGGACTATAATTATTGATTATTACTTGGATTGAAATTCAGGGGGATTTTTTTTCATTAATTCTTTAATATATTTTTATTCATAACTGGGTCTATCTAATTATTAAATTATCGTTTCTTAATAAAAAGTTCAGTTTTGCATTATTTTTCTTGTTTGTGGAGCCTGTGTAAAGAGTTAAAGAGTGAGTGGAGTATTAAAGTGTCATCAAGGAAGGTGAGTAGATTAAAGGTTGAAGAGTAAGGATGAATATTGAAGGAAAAGATTGCTAAGGGTGAAAGGAGCCCAAATTAACAAAAAAAAAAGTAGGACACATCAACAAAGCCATACAAAATTTCACTTCTCTAATTCAAAAAGCAGCTAACAAAGCCAACCCCAGAGGATACATAAAAAATACAACCCTACCCTAACACCAGAAATAGAACAGCTAATCAAACAATGCAACTAGCTCAGAACAAAAACACCCACATCAATCCAAACGACAACATAGATTAACACACTACACTCAAATCATAAACCTAACAAACACACATTCTTCAAACAACTTCCAAACCTTTCTAACCAAGAACATCCAACACACGAACACCACCAGAAAGTGGAAAACAATAAATACACTGAAAACTCAACCAATAAACAAACACACACTCACGAATCCATCAAAAACACAAACACACAAAACCCACAAACCAACAAACAACATGCAAACACTCTTGCAACTCACTTCGCAAATCAGAGGTCAAAAACCCAAACAACCTTCAAAAACAGGAAAATCATTTCAAAGCCCCAAGGGAAAAATAAAACTGAACCACGACCCAACAATGGAAATAACCACAACTGACCTAGAAAACACAGACACTTAAAAACTCACTGGCAACTGGTCCAGACAACATCTCAAACACCTAGGGAACACAGCTACAACACAAATAGCCCAAATATATAACAGCTCAATTAGCCTTAAACTTCATTCCCCTATATGAAAAAAAACTATCATTATACCCAAATTAAAACCAAGAAAAAGAAAAGACCTTTCTGACCCTTCATCATATCGTCCCATTTCTCTATTATTAAACCTATGCAAAGTACTAGAAAAAATCATACTAAACAAAATAACTCCACACATCATCAAACACAAATTTCAACATAGCTTCACAAAACCACTCAACTACAACCACACTCACAAACATCATACAACCCACAATCAACGGCCAAAACTCAAAACCAACTCATAAAACAATAATCATAGCAATTGACATCAACATTGCATTCGATACAGTAATTAAACACAACTTGATCCACAAAATAACAGAATCTAACATACCCACTAACCTAAAGAAATGGATTTCCAACTTTCTATCAGGACGAACCGTAAAAATACAAACAAACTAAACAAAATCCATAACAGCAAACATTAACAACGGAGTACCCCAAAGGGCAATACTTTTCCCCACACTATTCAACCTACTTACGGCCGATCTACCACAACCACAAACAGGTTACACAATCATAACAACTTATGCAAATGACATCACCATAGCCACTACACACCAGAACCTAAACACGGCCACAAACCTGACACAACCAACTTCAAAAAATGGCTAACACAAAACAATGTCCGCCTCACCAAAAAAATCTTCAATTACATTAATTACCAACGACTGCCAACCTGGTGCCACATACCCACTAGTCTACCTAAACAACATTGCTATACCCTTTAACAAAACTCCCACAATCCTCAGAGTAACACTTGACACACATCTCACTTTCACAAAACACACAGACAACATAATCTCATCTGCTAACAAGAAACTAAACATATTAAGAACCATCACTGGCACAGACTTCAACAAAAATACCCTGACCAACATCACCACTATATTTACAAACAACAACAGCCCGCTTCTAAACTACGCTTCTCCAACCTGGCACCCACTACTGACTAAAAATAACAAAGAAACTCCAAACAACACAAAACAAACCTCTAAGAATCATAACAGGATCCACATCAAACAACACTACAACAACACCTGCATGATGATACCAAAATTCTACCCATAAACACACACCTGGACATGATAGGAACACAATTCTGTTTCCAAAACTCCTTAACCAGCCCTAAATACAGATAATCAAAACTCAACCCTTACCCAACACAGACAAGAACAGACTCAAACCTCCTTCTTCACCAGCCCTATATTACAAACAAATCTGAAACAACATTCCACCACACCAAAAACCTAACACCAACATACACCCAAAACTCAATCACACAACCTAACAGAAGAAACACCACTTACAGGCGCAGACCACCCAAACAAACATTTTTTTTTTAAACAAAACACTTCCACCAGAAATAGCACCAGAATTCAAACTCACTACCAAGGAACCGAGTCAGTCATTCCTTTTAGCAGGCTTTAAAATGTGGCCATCACCATTAATTTACAATATCACTACAAACACAAGATTCAACCTTAACCAAACCACCACAAGAATGCTGTCAAAAACTGCAACCAGGTCGGAGGATACATCCCACTCTTCTTTCTCTTCCTGTCATTCTTTTTCAACATAGAACAATGTGGAACATAATATCCCTGGAGTTTCTGGAGGAGACCGGCTGAGGGTTTTCCAGTGAGTCAGTGGGGTACCTGCTGTTGAAACAGAGGATAAAACTACTGCCGCCGTGGGTGTATCACCATTAAAGATTCAGAGAATTAGTAAACGAAACTCATTAGGATATGCCTAACAAAGATTCTCAGTTGCATACAGCATTAACACAATGTTGCAACTGCTTTGGAACCGGATCCAAAAGACATTGATACAAGTGCCAGTTCTAAACAAGATCGCTGCCAAAATTGAAAAGATTGCGATTTACTCATTGAGAAGCTAAAAAATAAGCTGAAGACATCTTCCAGTCATGCTGAAACTTACACTGAAACCACAGAGTTGGAGTATTACAAGGGCAATAGCAGAATTCGACGTATCTGAAAGGAAGGTGAAAACCCCAAAGGAGTTACACATGAGAGAAGGAGGTTTTGCCACGCCTATAAGGAAGAAAGGTCATCCTTTACCTTCAACAACATATGCTGGAATATTGAAATTATTTCCCATAGGCCTAACATAAATTTGCCAACTTGAATCAATGGTAAGCTATCATGGCGTTTGAATGGGGTAAAAATAAAAAAACAGAAGCGGCTGCTGCTGTGTAATTTAAATGAGCTATATATAGAATTTCCGACAAAAGACTCAGATGTACAAATTGGCATATCAAAATTTTGTGAGTTGAGACCGAAATGGTGTATTACTGTTGGAGAAAGAGAAGCACACAGTGTATGTGTAAGCATGATGCATCAGAATGTAAAACTCATGTTAGCTGGAATATCATTGAAAACCGATACATACAAGACCCTCATCACGACAACCGTTTGCAATATCAATACAAGGGAATGCATGTTACATCAGCGTGAAGCATGTCCTGGTCCAGATGTTGCTACTAAATATCTCTGGGAGATTCTTAATAACGAATGCATATATCCCGAAGATATGGCTGAATTTCAGCAGTGGCTACACACAGATAGTCAATTTGATTACCAGTCACATTCGAGTTGAAGAGATCGTTTTTTACCTCATCACTATATAGCTAAACATCAAGCAGGACATTTAAGAGACCTAAAGGAACGACTGCAGCCAGGAGAGCTTGTCATACTTATGAACTTCACTAAAAATTATTCTTTTGTAATTCAAGATGCTGTACAGGGGATTCACTGGGAGAACATGCAATCCACAGTTCATCCATTTGCAATTTACAGCAAGGTTGATGATGACATTAAGTGTCAGAGCTTGTGCATCATAAGCGACTGCCTTTCACATAATGCTGTAGCTGTTTATGTCTTCATTGATAAAGTTCTGCAGTTTACGAAGGGTATGCCGCCTAAAATTAAAAATATCCACTACTTCAGTGATGGTTCAGTAGCACAGTATAAAAACTTCAAAAATTTGTCCATTATTTTCTGTAATTTGAAAGACCATGGGATACCTGCTGACTGGAGTTTCTATGCAACATCAAAGGGAAAATCACCATGTGATGGCATTGGTAGGACACTGAAGGGAAAAGTCTGCAGCAACCTGTACATGGTCATATACTTACAGCTCAGGATCTCTTTCAGTTTGCGAATCTGGTGCAAGGAATAAAGGCATTTTTTGTGAGCAACAGTGGAGTTGAAACTGCTGTACCTTAAGAGGAAAAGAGATTTGACAAAGCACATACAGTTTCTGGAACTCGTGAAAAGCACTATTTTCAACACACAGATGAGAGAAAGCTGAGGGTTAGCAGAGTGTGCAATGACAGCTAATGTTTTCATTTACAGCTGTTTTCATCAAAGAAAAAATAAATGTGAAATGTCAGGACTTGCAATCAGGGCAGTATGCTGCATGTATTTATGAGAAGATGTGGTGGGTTGGAAATGTTTGTGAAGTGTCAAGTGAGTATGAGGATGCATATATAAGCTTTTATGCCCCCTCCATGGACCGAGCTGAAGTTATCCAGGTGGTCAACAACAAGGGTGGGACAAGTGCCTGGGTGCCCAGTACAACAACATAACATCCATATTCCTTCGCCAACAACGATTCTTCATTCTGGCAAGAGAAACTACACGTTTTCAAGCAGACAGTATCTACAAACTACACAGCAGCTTCATTTAAAAATATTGAATTATTACAAAGTCCACAAAAATATCTTTTAACATCCAAAATACATTCAATCCGACTACATGTCGATTGAATGCTTTACTAATCATAAAAGCATAATGGATCTCAACATATTATAGATAAACATGTATATATGCCAAAATATGAGCAGAGAGAGAGAGAGAGAGAAGAGAGAGAGAGGAGAAGAGAGAGAGCAGACAGAGAGAGAGAGAGAGGAGCGAGAGAAGAGAGAGAGAGAGAGACGAGAGAGAGAGAGAGAGAGAGAGAGAGAGAGGGACGAGAGAGAGAGAAGGAGAGAGAGAGAAGATCTGAGATGGGAGAGAGAGAGAGAGACGAGAGAGAGAGAGAGAGAGAGACGATGAGGAGAGAAGGAGAGAGAGAGAGAAGAGAGGGGAGAGAGAGAAAGGAGAGAGACGAGAGAGGGAGAGAGAGAGCAGAGAGAGAGAGACAGAGAGAGAGACGAGAGAGAGAGAGACGACGAGAGAAGAGACCGAGAGAAGAGAGAGAGAGAGGAGATGAGAGAGAGAGAGAGAGAGAGAGAGACGAGAGAAGAGAGAGACCGAGAGAGAGAGGTACGAGAGAGAGAGAGCGAGAAAGAGAGGAGATAAAGAGGAGAGAGTAGAGAGAGAGATGAGAGAGGAGAGAGAGAGAGAAAGAGAGAGAGATGAGAGCAGAGAGAGAGAGAGCAGAGAGAGAGAGACGAGAGAGAGGAGAGAGAGAGAGAGACGAGAGAGAGACGAGAGAGATAGAGAGAGACGAGAGACTGAGAGACGGAGAGAGAGAGAGAGAGAGAGACCGAGAGAGAGAAGCAGAGAGAGAGAGAGAGAGAGAGAGACGAGAGAGAGAGAGAGAGAGAGAGAGAGAGAGAGAGAGAGAGATGAAGAGATGAAGAGAGAGAGAGAGAGAGATGAGAGAGAGATGAGAGAGAGAGACGACGAGAGAGGAGAGAGAGAGAGCACGAGAGGAAGACAGACGAGAGAGACGGAGAGAGAAGAGAGAGAGACGAGAGAGAGAGGAGCAGAGAGAGGAGAGAGAGAGAGAGAGACGAGAGACCGAGAGAAGGAGAGAGAGAGAGAGGAGAGAGAGAGAGGAGAGAGAGAGACGAGAGAAGAGAGAGAGAGAGAGAGAGACGACGAGAGAGAGAGAGACGAGGAAGAGGAGAGAGAGAGAGAGAGACGGGAGAAGAAGAGGAGCGAAGGGAGGGAGGGGGGGGAGAGAGGGGAGAGGGAGAGAAGAGAGGGGGAGAGAGAGAGAGAGAGAGAGAGAGAGAGAGAGAGAGAGGAAGACGACGAGAGAGAGAGAGAGAGAGAGAGAGAGAGAGAGGAGAGATGAGAGGAGAGAGAGAGCAGAGAGATAGAGAGAGACTGAGAGAGGAGAGAGAGATAGGATGAGAGAGACGAGAGAGAGAGAGAGGAGAGACGAGGAGAGAGAGTACGAGAGAGAAGAGAGAGAGAGAGAGGAGAAGAGAGAGAGAGAGAGAGAGAGAGAGAGAGAGAGAGAGAGAGAGAATTTTCATCATTTGTAATGGAAAAGTCAATAAGATGTAATTTTTGTTATATTTCAACATGCCTGCATTTAATTTTTTTTTTTATCTACCAGGATTTTCCCATTCTGACAATTTTTACAATTGAAAGCATTCAATACTTCCCAAATTGGTTTCAGTTGTCATAATTTCTTCAATAATGTTTTCTTAAATATATACACCAATTGGCACCCTTTTGCTTAAAGGAGGAGACATTTTATGTTAGTATCATTTGTTAAAAATTTCTTAAATTTACTGTTATGGAAATGAATACAAAAAAAAAACACAATTAATTGAATTGTGTTAAGGGTTCATACAAATTTAATCCCCAATACATAAAACTATATATTTTAAAGATAAAAACATATACTGCATATCAAAATGTAAGACCAATTTATGGCAACTGTTTGCATTTTCCACATTTGTCCATATTTGTAATATGAGTCAGCAGTTACCCCATTACAGTAGCATTTTAATATATTTTCTTTCCTCATATCTGATGCTCAAATCCATGCATATATATTAATTAAACAAATTAACCAACAGTACACATAACACATAGTACATTTATCTAACTTCAATTAATAAATTAAATTATCAATGTATGAGTTTATCAAAAATTGTGCCATTTTTCTTAAAATTTTACCTAATTAAATTCTTACCTCAATGTCATATGACTACTAAAATTTGCACAGTTCTTTTTTGATGGAGACAAAATGTTTTTCTTTTTAAATTCATTGGGTAAATCATGATAATTACAGGATAAATGGAAAGTAGAAAGCAAATTTAAAGATCTTGTTATAATCTTTTTACTCTTATAAAGTTTCAAAGAGTTTCTTAAACTTTCTAATCTCATCTTCTGTGAAAACCTGATAAAATAAAATTAAAAAAAATTATCAATTTTATTACAAAAAGAATTACAATAAACATTTCATATCATTGTTTCAGCAGGAGCGTTAATAATACTTCAAAGAGATATTAACTCGTACAAAAATTATTAAGTATTGTCTTTTTATTGACTACCAAGCTCATATTAAGGGAGAATAAATTTCCATAATTTAACAATGTCTTGTTATCTTTTAACAAGTAAAATTAAAAAAAAAAAAAAAATTACCAATTAATATAAATAATAATTTCACCCTCATTTACTTTGTTTTCATGCTTCGTAACATAATGCTCTTCTCCTTGGATGAAACATTATTCAATCAAAGTATTTGTTAATTTATAAGGCTTGCTACTGGTACAAACCTGTGTGGTATGAAGAAAGGATTAAATGTGAGAATAAATGGAAGTACATTGAGATGGTTTGGTGGTCATGTGGAAAGGATGGATGATAGTCGGTTGGTTAAGCGGTTGTATAGTGGTGATTGTGTTGGAAATCGAATGGCTGGGTGACTGAAATAAAATTTGGATCACGTAGGTAAAGGAATGCCTGGAGGAGAGGAATGTGAGTTTGGCAGAGGGGAGAAGAGAGGTACATAATAGGAGTGAATGGTGGGGTTTTGTGAGGGGTATAGCTGAAGACCACCTGGTCCAAGGGATGAACCCCACATTGACGAGATGCACAGCAAAGGTTTGTTGCAGTACTGTGAAGCCCTAGGGTGGATTTTCTTGACTGCAACAAGTTCTCACATAGAGGTATAAAGGAGGCAGTAAGGTTGGGAGCTCTCTTTTCAACTTGCGTCATATTCTTCTACTTTTCTGTTTCCAGTGCATGATAAAAACCTTACCTCCAATCTTGATGAGATGATGATGATATAGCGTCGGGCAGGGTGACCGGGCCCACCTCTTTTAGAGGGGTGATTCAGTCCACTCTAAATAAAATAAAAAAAATTTTTGCTCATTTAATAGCCACGCAGTAGTACGACAAGTGTTATTCTAGAATTCTAGAATTATTTAGACTCCGTTATTATATTTTTTTAAAACAAATATAATAAATTTACGGTACAAAATGCCCTTCAATAGAATTCACTTTTGAAAAATGCGAGTTCTTTTTTAACTTTGTTATAAAATGAAAAAATTGTGAGATGCGATTTTAATATTTTCAGTGTATTACACGTCGTGTCTTGTTGAGATTACTCGGCAAAGTTTCAACATTTTGTTCCAAACAGTATTAGTGGCAAAATCAACGGGGCCTAACTTGGTCCCGCATTTCACCCGCCGTAAAAAATGTGAACGGGGTAATCGGACCACACATGTTTTTCGTATTTTACGTATTATTATGGACATTTTTATCTACGTTAATTAATTTAAATATCAATTAAAGTTACTCTATATTAAGTAAAAATTAAATACAAAAAATGAAATTCATATAAAAAAATATGAATTCCAAAAAAGTGTCAAACATTTGACGCGCGAGAGGGGTCGAATCCGGACCAACCTTATTCTTCATTCTTATCTTTATGTATCATTATTGACATTCTTTATTACTCATTACAAATTTAATATGATAAATAAATTCATTATATAATAAAAATTAAAATATAACAATTGAATTTATACGTACAAGCGGAATTTAAAACAGCTGGTCCGATTCACCCCTCCAATGGTGGTCCGACTTCACCCCTCCAAGGTCTCAGGCTGGAATGAGCTTTATTAAAACCGTAATTAAAAACCTTTCTATCATTAGAATTACATTATTATATTCTTTTGCTGTGCTTATTACCTAATTTGGCATGAAAATTTTTCAGAGAAACAAAAAAAATTCCAAAAGTGTATTTAGGGGAAACGTCGGGAGCACGAAGTTATACCTAAAGTGGTCCAAGTCACCCTGCCCGACGACTATAAATTCGATTTAGACCACGGGCACTCTAAATTGCAAGGTTCTAAGACTTCGCAGATGTACCTAAAGTCGGCCCACCTCAGTTAGAATAGTGAAGGATAGTATAAGATTCAAAATGATCTTGATAAACTTCTTCGGGCTACAGGATAAGGGCCAAATGAATTTTAATAGTTAAAAAGTATTGTAAGGTTCTTCATCTAGGTACTCAAATAACAAGTTTTAACTACCTTATCGAATGAGGATCTGGCCTTGCAGTCTGTGTACCAAGAAAGGGATTTAGGTGTGATTATAAGCCGCTACCGTAGCTCAAACAGTAGAGCGAGATGGAGTCGCATGGCAAGGTCTCGGGTTCGAATCCTAGTTTCCGGATCCTAGGTAACCATTACCTAGAGAAGTTCCCCTCTTGAATAGGGCTATTGCCCGTGAGGTGTGAACTTAAAAAAAACAACAAAACACAAAAAAAAAAACGTATTTGAATCTAAATATAGATATATGAAGACGACACACGAATAAACTACATACAGATCGCTGGGCATACATAAATCGCAATGTTGTTTACAAGAGCAAGGCAATAATAAGTAAACTGCATAATAACTGTGTTAGGCCAATAATTGAGTATTGTGCACAAGTTTGGGCACCTCTATTTAAAGACAAGACTTAGATATGCTAGACGAGTGCAACAAGGATGAAAGCAACAAGGGATTGATTTCTGGTCTTGAGGGTAAGAGCTCATGACGGAGAGCGCTAAGGAGTTAGGAACTGTTTCTGTAGAGGGAACATGATGCCAAGTCTACAAACATTTTTACATCTATTCGAAAATATGGAGACCCAATAAATTCTTCATAAGTAGAGCACGGACGGGTGATTCAATAAGTATAACAAGAAAATAGGAAGAAAGCATCCATCTTGATATAAGAAAGAATTCTTTCAGCAATAGGGTTAAATTTTGGAATGGTTTGCCACAGGAGGTTGTTGAGTGTGACTTGATTGCAATATTTAAGAAAGGGTTGGATAGGTATATGGATGGATTGGGTATATATAGTTATTTAGACAAAGCCAAATTTAGCGGGTTTTTAGTTACAGTAGTTATTAATGTTAGACTGCATGTGTGACCATAACTTAGTTATTAAGGTATGTGGATGGTTTGGGCAACATATATCATTTTTTTGACTAAGCCAAATTGGTGGATTTTAGTTATAGGAATTTGACAAGCCCTAGGGTGCTTTGTGGATTTGCATGAGAGCATGTTTGGTTAGTTGGGTTGACTTGGGGACAGTCTCGATAGGCCCATGTGGCTTCTTACTGTCTCTACATTTCTAATGTTCCCTGCATTGATGATGCTCCAATCTCTCCCCTCAGAGTTACAGTTGGAGTGCACCCAGTCCCTCCTAATATCTTCCGGAAGACTGTGTTTTCAACTGTTTGTAACTAAAGCCGTTTTCAATTTTGCATTTGTGCTTATGCTCGATAAGAAATGCTAATCCAGTTTTAGCACAAAATTCGAGCATAATGGAACGTTTGTTTACAAATATTTTTGATCAGCTGTTTTGATGGAGCACATGGTTTTGGAATAAACAGAAATAAAAAAAATAAATGGTTTTTATTACAAATAATTGATCAGCTATTGTTATGGAGTTTATCGATTTGGGAGAAATTTGATTTAAAGCTAATTTCATGAATGAAACATTCACTCAAATCAAACGACCTTACTACCGCGACACTCTGAAAGTCAGAGCTTTTGTTCATAAGACCATTTATTCTCTTAAATTCGGTAAGCACGGGAAAAGAGCAACCTTACAGGATTTAGGAAAATTCTTCACGTTTGGTGAGCATTTTCCTAAATTTGCTGCTAAATTGGACAAAATGGACACGCCAACTTCGAGCATTTTTTCCTAAATTTCGTTCAAGGCAAAAATCCGCAAAATCGAAAACGGCTTTATCTATTTCTTGTTTAGGACCTTTTTGACAGGAGCAGACTTAAATTTCAGCTATGTTTGATACATGAAAAATCAAGCCTTATTACATAATTACAGGGTTGCCAGATGCGTTTGGATTACTTTTAGCCACAGATTAGGTAGTTTCAAACTTTGGCAGTATTTTGCCAAACTTAGCCATATTATATAATATATATATCATATATATATATTTATATATATATACAATATATATATATATATCATAATATATATATACTATATATATATATATATATATATATATATATATATACTATATCTATTATACTATATACTACTATATTATATAATATATATATATATACTATATATATATTATATATATATACTATATATATATGTATACTATATATAATTATATATATATATATACTATACTATAATATATATATATAATATATATATATATATATAAACTATCATATATTATATATCATATATATACTATATATTATATATAATATATATCATATATATATATATATTATATATATATATTACATATATATATATATTATATATATACTATATTATATATATATATATACTAGTATATATATATATATCTTATACTTATATAATATATATATGGTAAAGGTTCAGATATCACAGGATCCACATATTTTCTGAAAAAATCCAAGTCCAAAAATCAATAATCGCATAATGTATTTAAGAAGAATAAAGTATTTACCTATAAATTCTAATCTTATTACATATATTATATATCCTATATATATTATTTCTAATATATTATTACTCATTGATTCTTTAATAAGATTAAAATTAATATAAATTCAATAATAATGGATCCCATAAAAAATTTATTGAAATTTAATTATGTGAATATAATAAAATCTTTATAATATATGGAAGTATTTAACTCAAATATCTGATTATTTATTCAAACTAATTTGTTTGTTATTATATTTATATTATAAATTATATTTAATATTCTTTTTATTATTATTATATTTATCCTTCTTCTACATTTTAATTTTTAAAACAATATAGGTGTTTATTATCTGTGAGCGTATTAGTTGACATCATCGTCTTGATGTATTTACTTATCACCATTTTTATCAATCTATAACACTCATCTGAACGTGCCCTTGTATCCACTTCTACAGCTGGAGGGTGTCTTCATATTGATAACCCTGGATTTTGGTGAGTTGAATCTCAACGTCGCCACCTTCGCCGTTTCCTGCCCTTAACAAGATCCTACAGACGTTCATATTCGGCTCCGGGCCTTCAAGACGCTTCTTCCATGAAACAAGAGCATGTATTATATAATTTTTATACTATTATTTTTATATTATTTTGCCTACATTAGGCCCTTTTATCATTGCATTTTTTGTCTCGAGGGTTTACCCGTAAAAGAGGCAGATTTTTGATTAGCTGTTCTCCTCCTTCGTATAGGTTTATGTTTTGTGCTTTTGGTCTCTCAGGCCTTGTATTTTTTATTTATTTTTTTTTTTAATTTTAAGTACCCTATTTTAATTTTAGGTATTATTATTACATTTTAGTTAGCTAAGTAGGTAGGTATTGTAGTTGTCTTCCCCAGCTGGTCCTTTTTTTTCCCATTAGCCCTATATTTTACTAATATTTTTTTTAAATGTCTCCTTCGGAAGACCAAGCTCAAATTCCAAACGAAATATTGACTTCAGATCTGGCTCGGACTCCAAAAACTGCTACCACTTTTTAAGGTAAATTCGTCAACAACGACCTCGATTTGACTTTTATTTTGCTTGCGCTTCAGCTGGAAGTGACCTCAGAAAATGACCGCTTTAGGGCGTTACTAAGCATCCTCCCGGTTAGGGTTCTCCAGCGCCCAGCCCTACACTGATCTAAATTCCCAATTAATAGCTAGGTTAGGTGTGTCCGACTCGAACAAAGTGAAACGTTTATTGTAAAAGGAGAGTTTGGAGGATAGGTTGCCCTCTGCCCTTCTTTCTGACATGTTGGGCTTACTCGAGGGCCCTCCTGTGGGGCCTTGCGTCAATATAAAGAGGTAACTTTTCCTCAAGAAGCTCCTTGCTGAATTACAATACCAATTGGCTGCAGTAGACCCAAATTCTACTCTCCACGAGTTGGCTGCCTTTGCTGACCGCATAGTAAGGGCAAAGCCTTTTACGCCACAGAATAATACGTCTCCTGCCTCCTATGTACCACCCTCGCCGCCAGTTGTTGGGATGCAACTCCCAATTATTCCGCAAGCGCAAAGGGGTTACCAATGTAATCCACCCTTCTTATGCTCAAATTACTTTACTAGAATCAAAAATAGTGTCAATGGAAAATATCATCTTCGACCTAGCGAACTGCATACGCTCTCTTGAGGCTCGCCCTCCTTATTATCACTCCTATCCTCCTTCTCATTTCTCCTACTCTCACTATCCGCCGCCTCCTCCTTCTTACGCCAATTATTCCAGCTCTCCTGCACAGCATCGCCGTTCTTTTCGTCGTTCACCCACCCCCCACCGCCAATCTGCTACTTCGCAACCGCAACCACATTCTCAGCCATCTTATCAAAGTTCTCTGGCACCTTCGCATAACCAACAGGGAATTTGTCGTAACCATCAATGGTGGGGTGAACAAACTCGCACATGCTTAAAACTCTGTTTTTTTATTTAAACGCTGCTGCCACGCCTTATAAGCGCAAGACGTGGTCCCCCCAGCGTCCAATCTTCTTGGTGTTTATGACTCTTCTACTGCCTTGTTTTACCTGATCGATACAGGGTCCAGCTTTTCGGTTTTACCTCGTTCTATCCTGCAGAAGAACCGTAATGCACAACCATTGGGTACAAAACAACTTCTCCTCACCTTCTCTTTTCGCCGTGACTTTCTCTGGAACTTTATAATTGCTGATGTTACCCACCACATTATTGGTGCCGACTTTCTCTCTCACTTCAATATCCTCGTAGACCTTCACCATAACCGTTTGATCGATTACGAGACTCAGTTCTCCTCTTCTTGCATCGGTGCCACCTCCTCTGTCAACGGTATTCACCTCTCTACAGGTAACAACCCTTTCGAATCTCTTCTGTCTTCCGAATTTCCCGATCTTGTCTCATCTACCTCGACCAATCCGGAGGTTAAACAAATGTCGTCCACCACACAGAGACAAATGGGAGACCTCCTTTCTCCCACGCCCGTCGTCTTGCACCCGGCAAGCTCCAAGATGCAAAGCAGGAGTTCCACACCCTGCTTCAGCAAGGCATCACCCGCCTTTCTAAGTCGGATTACGCCTCTCCTCTTCATCTTGTCCTTAAACCCAACTGGGACTACCGCCCTACTAGAGATCACAGATGTCTCAACGCCATCACTCGTCCAGATTGGTATTCTGTTCCCCATATACAGGACTTCACCGCGAATCTATCTGGATACACCATCTTTTCTAAAATCGACCTTGTGAAGGCATTTTACCAGATCCCAGTCCATCCTGCTGACGTCCAAAAGACTGCCGCAATCACTCCATTCGGTCTGTTCGAATTTTTGCGTACCCCTTTTGAACTCCGGAATGTCGCCCAATCGTTGCAACGATTCATTGATTCCGTCCTTCGCGGTTTGCCCTTTGTGTTTGCCTACATCGATGACCTGCTCATTGCCAGCTCCTCTCCGGAAGAGCATCTTTCCCACCTCCGCCAAGTGTTCACCCGGTTAGTATAGTATGGCATACGCGTTAACACTTTGATATGTGTGTTCGGCATTTCCTCACTAACCTTCCTGGGACACACCATCTCTTCCGAGGATGTAGTCCCCCTCGAGGACCGGGTTTCTGCCATCCGTTCTTTCCCTCTTCCTTCTAAACAGCGTCAGCTCCGTCGTTTTCTTGGGATGATAAACTTCTATAACAGATTTATCCCGTCGGCGGCAGAAATACTTCGCCCTCTCAACGCTCTCCTCAAGCCTGTTCGACAAGGTTTTGCGGCCTCTGTCACCGTCGACTGGACCGACGAGGTACGCCATGCTTTCACCTCCATCAAAGAAGCTCTGGCTTCTTCCGTTCTTCTTGTCTTTCCTTTTCCTTCCACACATACCCGCATCCATACCGACGCTTTCGATTATGTGGTCGGTGCTGTCTTACAACAGTTTTTAGACGGTGAATGGCCCCCTTTGCCGTTCTTTTCTAAGAAGCTACAGCCTGCTGAGGTACGTTATAGCGCCTTTGGAAGGAAACTGCTCGCCATTTACCTAGCCGTTAAACACTTCCGCTACTTCATTGAGGGTCGAGAATTCCATATTCTCATTGATCATCTTCACATCACTGCTTCTACTGTCAGTCCCCCTCGCGAGGCTCGCCACCTTAAATTCATCGCATAGTTCACCACCTATATTCGTCATGTTAAGGGTGCTGAAAACATCCCTGCCGATGCTCTTTCTCGCATCAGTGCCATTTCTCCTCTTCCTTCTCTCAACTATGAGGAGATGTCCCGTCTGCAGCAACTGGAGGAGTTTACTTTCCCAGCTGACTCTACCTTCGATATTCAGAATGTGGAAGTCTTTGTTTTTCCGATCCCACTTCTATGTGATATGTTTTCTCGTCTTCCCCGTCCTGTCGTTCCTACTTCTATGCGCCGCCTCGTCTTTGACACCATTCACGGGGAAACGCACCACGGTGTCAAAGGTTCAAAGGTGAAGGTCGGCAAGCACTTCGTCTGGCCATTTCTGCTTAAGGGCGTTAAACTGTGGACTAAACTGTGCCTTAGTTGCCAACAGTCCAAAGTTCACAGGCATACTAACCCTCCTGGCGACCAATTTCTTTCTCCCGGTCAACGCTTCGACCAAGTCCACATAGACTTGGTTGGACCTCTCCCTCCATCCAATGGTTTCACTAACATCCTCACCTGCCTCGACCGTTACACACGCTGGGTCGAAGCCATTCCCTTGCTTGATACTTCCAGTGAGACCATCGCTCAGGCATATCTTTTTCATTGGATTGCTAGATTCGGTACCCCATCCACTGTCTCCCCGGACCAGGGTCGTCAGCTCGAATCTTATCTGTGGAAAGATCTAATGGTTCTCATTGGCTCCAAGCGTCTTCGCTCCTGTAGTTACCACCCACAGGCTCAGGGTATGATCGAAAGGTTCCACCGTCAGCTCAAAGCTTCTCTAATAGCACACGGGAACCGTGAGAACTGGTCTGAAACCCTTCCTCTCGTTCTTCTTGGCATTCGAACTTCTTACAAAGAGGACCTCCAGTGTTCATCCGCTGAACTGGTCTACGGTTCCTCTCTTCGCATTCCAGGTGAATTCGTTCTTCCTTCTCCCACTACTTCGGATTAACACACTTTCCTCGCCCGCATTCATCAGTGTGCTGATTCTTGGAAGCCTTCCTTACCTCGTCAGACGATACGCATCACTTACATTCCCTCCAAACTAGACTTCTGCACACACATTTTGGTCCGTCACGGTTCCTTCCGTGTGTTGCAACGTTTCCGCAAGTATTTCTCCCTTCAGAAGGGATCCAAGGTTGAAGACATCACAATTGACAGGATCAAGCCAGCTCTCCTGGATGCTGATCCCTCTTCCTACGTTGACATAGTCCTACCTCCCATGATCATCCTTCCTGTTCCTTCTCGTTCTTCTCCGTTGTTACCTGTTCCTCTTCCCGCTAGTCCGTCGGTTCCTCCTCCGCCCACTCCTGACTCGACCAGTGTTCTTCCATCCCGTTCGTCAACCACTCCGCCTCCTTCTACCTCGTCTCTTCCCTTCTCTCGTTTTGGTAGTCCTCTTCGTCCCGTCGTCCGCTTTTTGCCTTGAACTCTGTTCAAAGCTGGGGGGGGGATAATTGTAGTGGCTCTCTCTTTCTTTCTTTCTGTCTCTCTCCCGCTTCATTTTGACTTTTCCCGCATTTAAATACGTTTCTCACTGTAAACCGTTCTATTTCGCTCCACAGTCCATCTACACGTAATGTTCTTCTCACGCTCCTGTTTTGTGATGACAATATTTTTTATGTAATTCTTCAACAATCGAATTTTCTTCATGCTACGCTTCGTGTATCTGTGCCTTTGGTGATTGTTCCTTTTGTATTGATTTGTCCAAGTTATTTCTGCATTTTATTCAGTGATACGTGATATTTATTCTGAGCATCGGGTACGGTTATTATTAGTGTTGTTCAATAGTAAAAAGTCTATGTTTACGGATATCAATATTTTGATTGATAAAAAATCATTTAATGTTAATATTATTATTAGTTTTCTTATATTTATGGAGTCAGATTGTATTTAACTTTTTCTAATAATGAAAGAGAGTACGAGGTGCCCTACCTATTATATGCGGCATGATTTGATTTCTGTGTGCGCCGAATCTGAAGATCTGAAGAGAGTTTGAGAGGATTGATAGAGAAATTTGATAGGGTGTGTAAAAAGGGAGACAGTTCGAAAGCAAATGTAGGTAAGATAAGGTTATGTTGTGAGTGAGGACAGTAAATGGTGTGAAGTTATGTTGATTGTGAGCACTTGTTAAACAAAGTGTCTGAGTTAAATAGTAGAATTATGTTGGATGAAAATGGGAACGGATGATGCAGAGCTTAGTAGTAGGAAAGCTGTGAATGGCAGAAGGTGGCTGGTGCCAATAAACCTTGGTGGATGTAAAGGGGACTAAGTCTGAAGTGCGCTAGGGTTTTTACATGAGGTTTGTTGTTACTGCTGTTAAGTATATTAGTGAAAAACTATTACGTCTGGAAATAAGAGTATAGATCTAAAGTACAAAATGTGTTCAGATGAACAATTCTAAATGGCGTGTTAGGTGTGAGACGAATTGATAAAATGGGGAATGAACGTATTAGAGAGTTGTGTGGTGTGAAGAAAGAGGTAAATGAGAGAATAAATGAAACTAGAGAGTTGTGTGGTGTGAAGAAAGGGGTAAATGAGAGAATAAATGAAACTATGTTGAGATGGTTTGCTCATGTGGAAAGGTTGGATGACCGTCGGTTGGTTAGGCGAATGTATGGTGCTGAGTGTGAGCTGGGAGACCGAAGAAAAAGTAAAAGTAAAGGAATGCCTGGAGGAGAGAAATGAGTGTCAGAGGCGAGAAGAAAGGTGCATAATAGGACTGAATGGCGAGGTTTTTGTGAGGGGGTATGGTTGTGGCCCACCTGGGCCAAGGGATGAATCCTACATTGACAAGATGCCATAGTGACGGTCCGTCGCGGTCCGTGATGCTCTAAGGTGGATTTTCTGACTGCGACGAGTTTTTCCTAAAAGGTATAAAGGGGGCGGTAAAGTGATAGTGAAAAATGTAATTATTCTCGTAAAGGAAGAACAACATTTGGGCTATGAAACCATATGTCCAGCAAACATCCAGATGAATTCAAAGCTCTGGGAAGAGTCTAGGAGAAAAGAAAAGAGAGTAAAAAAGGAAAACGATCTCCACCAGAAGTTTCAAAAATAAAACGGATTACTCTTGAAATGTGCGTAGAAAAGAGAAAGTTATGGGATGTAAACGATGCTAGAGTAAAAAAGTGTGGATAGGAAAATTTCAGAACTGATAGTTATGGCTGATCTTCCCTTTTCTCACGTGGAAAATATTTCATTTGGGCGGCTGTTACAAGAGATAGCCCCACAGTATCCATTGCATCAAAGAAAATATTAGAGAGATATCATTTGCGAAAAAATGTATGACTCCGTTCTATCTCAAATTCTCAATGTAATCAGCCTCTTAAAACATCAAGCTATTTTTCACTATTGGTGAAATGGTCAGACATCAGTCGGGTGTTTCTTTGTTATCTCTGACATGTCATTCCATCGATAGCAACTTTCAGAGACAGAAAATTTCGTGTTGTGTGCTGAACCACTTTCAGAAAGTCACTTTAAAAGTTATTTTAATCTTAGTTTAGTTTTAATCGATTGCTGGAGAAGAATATCTGTTGATACGTCCATAGATGCCATGAGATGCAAGCTCTGAATGTTTCATGTCACAACGTAAACTGTGTAAGTCATCAACTGCACCTTACCATTAAGAATGGCATAACATCTCAAAAATCCGTTACTGAACTAACCTCAAAATGCAGATCAATTGCAACATATTTTAATCACTAACAATGGCCCAAGAAGAACTCAAGAAAACACTGATACTGAATATTCCACAGCTTTCAGAATACATGACGTTCAAACCGCTGCAACAGCAATTTCATGTGAAGCTGGGAAAACAAAGAACTAAATGAATTTCTCTGGTTTCATTTTTACCTCTAACTCAAAAAAAATTGAGTTTTTGCACCTTATCATATTCCCTTTATCCAGCTGCATCACCTGCTCAAACCTTCGCAGAGATTACCCTAAAAATCGGCAAAAACTCTTCTTCATTAGCAGATGTAATTCCTCTCATAACAACTCTTAAAAAATTAATTCCATTATCAGACGAAGATACTCAAGAAATAAGAGAAATGAAAGATATCATATTAAAGAAATTGACAAACGTTTGGTTTTATTGAAATGATGACGGTTACAACAGCAATGTTTCTGATCCGAGGTAACAAAGTTTTCAGTTTCCAGCTTGTAACCGCAGAGCAAGTAAACATGTTTCGCAAATGCGAGATATTCAAAAGACCATGAAAGGTCAAAGTCATAAATCAGCACTACATTTAAAAGATGATTCAAAATCTTCAACATGTTAATCTATGAATGAAGTAATGAAGTCAATATTAACTTCTAGTAGTGATGACGAAGAAAAAGAGATCTCTAAGCAGTCATCAAACATTACAGACCAGCACCTCAAAGAAAAGCGTATCAATATTGACGAAGATCCACTCAGAATGGTGGAGGATACCAAGACAAGTACCTCTGAACTTGGCACAGTTGGCAAGATTCTATATTGCACGTCCACACCATCAGGTGTTGTCAGCGAGCGCCCTTTATCGGTGCTGGTCTGTTTGATGACGTTATAAAAGAAACCGTCTCCTGAAGAGCTGAAAATTAATGTTTTTTAAAGTTTAACCTTCCGGTAATAAATCTTTAAGATATTAATAAATACATTTGCTTGTTCTATAAATACGAAATCTTCCTAAGGGCGGCATGTGGGAAGAGGTGTGGGACATGCAACAGTGGGCCCTCGTCCTATATCCTGGAAGAAACGTTAAAATTTAATAGAATTTAATTTAATTATTAAATTTTTAATAGTTAAACAAACTGTTACAAAACATTTAATAAACAATTTCGTTAGCTGTAAAAAGGACGTGATATCATAAATAATAATATTTAATAAATGCAGCCTTTCTGAGTATTCAGCAATTATGGATGAGAAACTGCTTTAAAACCATGCTTGAAGCGTCTTAGACGTGGATGGCTTAGTGGATAGAGCGCCCGGTTACTGTTAATTCAGCAACGCGGAGTTCCAGTTCGAATCTCGCTGATGAAGAGTAAAATCTTCTGTGACTCATTCATTTAAGAGTAGAGTATATGCATACTGAAGCGATGAAATTACCTCCCATTTTTAATGGTGCGTCTTTCTCTTTTGCGTTCATATTCTTCACACACTTATCCTCCAGGCAACATATTACTAATCACCATTTATCCACATATCATATACATATACTTATATCCACACCCCTCTTCAACTTTTACGACATCCCTACTACTCATCCCTGTGTGTGGGGAGAAAGAATTGCCCACATCGTATGTCCTACGCGTGTCGTAGGAACCGACTAAGGGACGGTGATAGCTGGGCTGGCTGCCTACACGATCTATTTCGCCGGAAATGTTACAAGCGCGGAGAGTCGCAGATCGCCACGACCTCGGCCCGGGCGAACTGAAGTGAATCGTGGCGGGCATATGAATGTCAGAGGAATAAATGTTGGAGAAGAGGAGAAGAGGTGATGGATGTATTTAAAAAGGGTAAATTTGACTGTGGATTCAAAAACAAAGATGAAAGGAAACGTTGAAATTGAGTGGTGTGGTGTGAATAAAAAGTTATGTGAAATGAATGAGAGAGAGAAGAGAATAGCTGCAATTTTGATAGAGTGCCCTGTGGTACACAAAGCTAAGGTGGACTTTGATTGTGTGAGTCCTAGAATTTTATTGGTTAAATTTAAGTTTGAAAAGGTCATATGTGACAGCACCTATGGTCCAATTTTGAGGGTAATGTTGAAGAGAGTACGATTTTTGGGGATAATCTGAATGATGTTCTGATGGGGTGAGTAGGAGCTCAGATTGGATAGTTTTGAGGGAGACCTTGAATAGCTGATAGGGTGATCAAAAGGGATGGTATAACAGTTGGTTTTGGGGTGGCGGGAGAAAATAAGGTAGGAAGGCATTTATTTCTGCAAGAGAGGTATGTGTAAGTAATACTTTCTTTTTTTTAAACACAAGAGTATCCATAAGTATACTAGAGTTTTTGTAGGTAGAGATGGTATCGAAGTGAAAAGTATGATTGATTTTGTGTTGGTGAAGAAGGAGATGTTGAAGTATGTGTTGGATGTTAAATCAGTTAGAGGTTTAGGAATGGGATTATCGGATCATTATGTTGTTCTATGTAAAATTAAGTTAGTGGGGGGCTTGGATGGAGAGGAAGGCGATAAAGGAGGTAGGTAAAATTAAGAGTGAGAAGTTAAGTGAGCAAGAGAATAAGGATAAGTATGGCGCTCGCTAGCAAATCGGTTGAATGTGAACAAGTTGATACTGAACAAATCTGGGCAA
>JABUQX010084382.1:62500-65000 GCA_015478945.1 Trachelipus rathkii
TGGATCATCCACTAGTAATTTCATCTATACCTGCAGATTTTTACCATTCTTCAACTTCCTCACTCTACTCATTACCTCCTCCTTACTAATTACCTCATCCCTAAAATACCTATTCCTTCTGCACCATCAAACCCACACACATTCACTAACACCTCATCATTACTGTTAATATTGTGCAGATTTTCGAAGTGTTCTTTCCACACTCCCCTCACATCCATTTCATCAGTCACAAAAGCACCATCCCTATTCATTATTCTAAGCAGATTCCCCTTATTCTCTTATTCTTAACCTTTCGCGGTTCTTTCCAGAAGAGCTTCTTATTCCTTGTAAGTCCCAATTCATCCACTTCCAAAGTGTTCATTTAACTCTTCTGTTTTCCTCTTACGAATGGAACTTTTAATCTTTCTTTCTGTCCTTATATAATTCCAAGCATCTTTCTTTGAAACTTCATCATTTGCTTTTAGTACATTCAACCACGCTTCTTTTTTACCTTTAACCGCTTTCATCACCTCTTCATTCCACCATTCGCTGTTAACATTCTTACTTCCTACTTTAGCACACCCACACACTTCCTTTGCACTACTAACAATTGCTTCCTTCATTTGCCCCCAGATTTGTTCAGTATCAACTTGTTCACATTCAACCGATTTACTAGCGAGCGCTCTTACATACTTATCCTTATTGTCTTGTTCACTTAGCTTCTCACTCTTAATTTTACCTTTATATATATATATTTTTTTCTCTTAATATATATATATATATATATATATATATATATATATATATATATATATATATATATATATATATATATATATATTATATATATATATATATATATATATATATATATATATATATATATATATATATATATATATATATATATATATTTTTTTTAATTATTTTTTCTTTTCTATTTTAGTATTATTTTATTACTATAGCCAACAGCAATGGTCACTGTCAAAAACTTAAAATCTAACGTGTAGAAATATTTTAAAATAAATTCCGAGAAGGCCAATGCAGCTGAATGCTTACTATGATCAAACCAGCTCGAATATTTATAAGCCATGCATTCAAAAGCATACTCAACTAAACCATAATGGAACAATGTAGAAGGAAAACATTCAACCGTTTACAAAAACGAAAAATCTAGTAGTAGTTCTAAAAAATCAAATTTAGAGGAAGATGAACTTCAAACTTCACCAGAAGCTAGTACTAGCACTCAAATAACAACAACATCAGCATTTAAGAATATCTATATATATATATATATATATAAATTATATAGATATATATTATATACTTCTATATATATTATATTATATATATATATATTATTATATATATATATATATATATTATATTATTATTATTATATATATATATATATATATATATATTATACCGTATAATGCATATATATATATATACATACCGTATATATATATATATATTATATATATATATATATATATATATATATATATATATTATTATATTATATATATATATATATATATATATATATATATATATATATATATATATATATATATTATTAGAGATATATATAGATATACATTATCTATTTTATACATATACATATATATATATATATATATATATATATATATATATATATTATATATTATATATATATATATATATATTATATATATATATATATATATATATATATATATGTTATATTACTTACTTCTTTCGCCTTCCTCCCTCAGAGAGGCCTACGGCCTGTCAGCGGAGACAACATCGATTTCCACGCAGTCCTTTCCAGAAGTACACCATCCTCCATCAGCTGACGCATCGCGGGCAGTCCATGTCTTCTCAGGGCTCTCTCCACGCAATCTTTCCATCTTACCCTCGGTCTTCCTCTCGGCCTTACTCCCTCCAGTCCACTCTCCACCACCACCACCTGCTTGCGACTCGTTCTCCCGGCATCCTTACTATATGCCCCCACCATCTCAGTCTCGCCGAATCTATCCTGTTCAACACAGGCACCACACCAACTCTCTCCCTAACCCATTCGTTTCTCACTCTATCTATCCTCGTCTTTCCCACTATCGTCCTCAACACCTTCATTTCAGCAGCTTCGATCCTTTTTTCCTCTCTTGTTGTAATGCTCCATGTTTCTGCTCCATATGTCAATGTGGGTACCAGTATGCTATCAAATATAATCTTCTTCACTTTTATATCCATCACCCGATCCTTCATAATTGGATATAACGCTCTCATTGTTCTTCCGTATTTTTCCATTCTTGCCTCCACTTCCGGTACACATCCTCCCTTGCTTGTAAATACGCAACCCAGGTAAACAAACTGATCCACATTTCTCAATCTTTCATCATCAATGACGATCTCCACTTCACCCTCATCCTCTCTACCCACTCTCATTATCACTGTCTTTTCTGTATTCATCTCTAAACCAATCTCCAAATTTCTGTCAAAACTTTCCATAAGTCCTCTCAATACTCCCTCC
>JABUQX010084382.1:70000-72500 GCA_015478945.1 Trachelipus rathkii
CCTCATTCCCAAAATACCTATTCCTTCTTGCACCATCAAAACTGCACATATTCACTAACACCTTCATCATTACATGGTTAGCTGCATTTTCTCTATGTTCTTTCACACTCCTCACATCCATTTCATCAGTTACAAAAGCACCATCCCTTTTCATTATTCTAAGCAATCCTTATTCTCATTCTTAACCTTTCAAGCTTCCTTCCAGAAGAGCTTCTTCCTTTGTATGTCCTCATTCATCCCCCTTCCCATACTGTTCATTTACCTCTTGTTTTCTCCTGCATGTATACACCTTTTAGTATTTCTTTTTCCTCTTATATAATTCCAAGCATCTTTCTTTGAATCTTCATCATTTGCTTTTAGTATACATTCAACCACGCTCTTTTTTACCTTTAACCGCTTTCTTCATTTTCATTCCACCATTCGCTGTTAACATTCTTACTTCCTACTTTAGCATATCCACACACTTCCTTGTAATTACTACAATTAGCTTCTTTCACGCCTCAGATTTGCTCAGTATCAAGTTGTTCACATTCAACCGTTTTAATAGCGAGCGCTCTTACATAATTATCCTTATTATCTTGCACACTTAACTTCACTCTTAATTTTACTCTACTTCCTTTCGTATCACCTTCCTCTCCAAGCCCCCACTAACTTAATTTTACAGAAAACATAATGATCCGATAACCCATTCCTAAACCCCTAACTGGTTTAACATCCAACACATACTTCAACATCTTCTTCACCAACACTAAATCAATCATACTTTTCACTTCGATACCATCTCTACCTACACCAACTCTAGTATACTTATGGATACTCTTGTGTTTAAAGAAAGTATTACTTACACAATATACCTCTCTCTTCACTGAAATCAATCACCTTCCTACCATTCTCATTTTTCTCCTGCCACCCCAAAACCACCTGTTATGCCATCCTTTTGATCACCTATCCAACCATTCAGGTCCCCCAAAACTATCAATCTGAAGCCCTACTCACCCCATCCAGAACATCATTCAGATTATCCCAAAAATCAACTCTTCTTCAACGTTTCCCCAGATGGACCAATAGAGCATGTCACAACCATACATGCCTTTGAAACCTTTTCAAACTTAAATTTAAACTTATTAGAATTTTAGACTCACACAACAAAGTCTACCATAGCTCTGCACCACAGGTCACTCATCAAAATTGCAACCCCTTCTTCCTCTCTCATTCTCTTCCACACCAGCACAAAACATATCACATCACTCAATGTATCAAATTTTTCCTCTATCTTTGTTTCTAGTCACAGTGAGCAAATTGTACCTACCTTCTTTCTAAATACATCCATCACCTCTCCTTTTCTTCTCCTCAACACTTATTCCTCTGACATTCCATGTACCCATACGATTCATAAAATTTCGCCGAAATAAAGGTCGTTTATGATCATGACCTTCTCCGAGGCCTGCATTAGCATTCCTGGCAAGAAATAGATGGTAGTAGGCAGCCAACCCAACTACCACCGCCCCTTAGTCGACTTCTACGACACGCAGGACATACGATGTGGGAAATTCTTTCTCCCCCGCACACAGGGATATGAGTAGTAGGGATGTCTGTAAGGTGTTATCTAGAAGTGGGGTGTGTACTTTAATCATGTGTATATGATATGTGGATAAATGGTGGTTAGTAATATGTTGCCTGGAGGATGAGTGTGTGAAGAATATGAACGCAAAAGAGAAAGGCGCACCATTAAAAATGGGAGGTATATATATATATATATATATATATATACAGTTCAATATTGATTATTTTTACAAAGCACCATTCTTTAATGAATGTGACAAAAAGCCCTTCGTGTAACTTACTTGTGGCAATCCATTCTTGAATCCTTCCTTTGTATGATCAATTCGTCGGTAAAGTTTCCTGAAGGAAGGGAAAGCAGCAGTTCTCATCCACACAATCAAATCCTCATTTTCATAACCATTATTACTAGGATTAGTAGGATCTAACTTGAAAACGGGCTTTGACCAATATAATGGTTTCACTGTTCCATTGAAAGCTAGAAAATATATGTACAAATGTTTCCATTACAAAGGTAACGCACATTAAAAGTACTTTTGAGCTTTCTTAGATAATAACAATAATGAAATAATAATAATAATAATAATAATAATAATAATAATAATAATAATAATAATAATAATAATAATAATAATAATAATAATAAAAATAATAATAATGGATGGTCGAGGAAATTTGATAATTTAACTTAAGAGAAAAATTATCAAGAGATACATATTTTAAAGATAAGAAAAGAAAAAAGAAAAAAGAAAATATAAATAAAATAAAAATAAAAAAATTAGTACATATTAAATCCATAAAATAAAGATAATTTCAATGATATTTCAATTATTAGAATAATATTAAATATAATTGTGAAAGAAAATCGATATTATCATTTTTAAAAATAATTTAATTTAAACTTGATATTTAATGAAGTAAAATTTACTAAATATGACTC
>JABUQX010084383.1:0-19400 GCA_015478945.1 Trachelipus rathkii
CCACCCCTGACATAGCTGTTTAAGTACGAAAGCTGAGCCTTGAATACCCTTTATAATTAGTTTAAAATTCGTTTTAACTTATACATCCAGATATAAAACCTATATAGTCAAATACACGATGTGATAGCAATGCGTTAATTAAACACCACCTACGGTACCAATTCTTGGTCCCGAAAGCTATATGGAACTTACATTCAACAAAATTTAACACCTCGACATACCGTTCATACTCTTCTATATACAAGCTGTTGATGGGGCAGTTCGCGTAACCCATCACGGTAGGTAAAATCTTCCACTTAGTTCTTTAACAGATTTGTCTTGTGACCGCATTTTGAACATACCGTATATTAGTTGCGGCGAATTCATACTATTATGTTCACTTATTATATAGTTCCTCTTAAGCTAAATGGAGTATCACCTTGATTACAGCTGTAAGACAAAAATGACTAATACTTTAATACTGAAATGGGTCTGTGCCAATAAAACGATAAATTCATTCCACAGTGAACGTTCTTGCACGTTACACAACTTTGGAATAGCAAGAGCTGCCTCCAATTAATATGTTTCGCGCGACCGACGTAAGTTTAAAATTTAGTCCCCCAACAGCGCCAGGCGGGGTCTTCCCGGCGAGATTCGCCAACCGAGGTCGCTGGACGCTTTTCAGGGATCGACGCTCGCTCAATGCGGTATGTAATGTCATAGACTACTCTCAACGTGAATCTACTATAAAATCTAGGTGACGTTATTATACGCCACATATTACTGCTATCATGGCATTGATCTAGTTCGGAAATAATTACATTCATTAGTTTTCTAAGTCACAGCGTCAATATGAAAATAGAGAAGATGATTTACTAGGTCACACTTTAGTAAAAGATAAATAATAACTTATTAATTAATAAATCAAATGAGTGTAACATTGGTGCATTAAGCGGCAGTACTTAAGAGCAATATTAAAATATTTGTACAAAACGGACTTAATGTTTGTAATATAAAATACGCCATGTATTGAGTGGATCTATAAAGATAAATATAACACACAACACTGCTCAACAAATGATCAAGATTAAAAAAACAAAACTAAGCTAAAATCTTTCAGCGCTATCCAATTCAACCAATGTTTTAGAGGAACCCCTTTTAGGATATATGAAAAACAGACCATGAGTTTCTAGCATTGTATACGTGAAAACCATCCACTATAATTAGAACACGTAAATAACTTATATTACTGCTTTAAGCGGAATTATGGTAAATATCAGTGTTAAAATGTTTTCTATACGCTACAATCAACATGTCTGCGTACAACTTGTTACGTCGTAGAGAATCAAATGGTTTTATTGTTATCATTAGAACACTGTGATTTAGTTTATCTCATTCCTACCAATCTCCATGCTATTAACACTGTAAAAAAAACATTTCCTTACTGTGATTGTCTGAATTATCGCTAGTCTCTATTATCGACCTCCTATTGATCGTCGCGAATACTTTCATCTTCTTGTGACCATTCAACGTGTTCTTAACATTGGTAATACATGTGGTTGTTTATTATCGTGTTTAACACTTAGTGTTTAATCACCGATCTTAGGTTGTGTATCGGCACAAAGTTATACAGAGCACAAGGGAGATAGGGTCGCTCAGATTATTCCCCCGAGAGACACTAATTAAAACAAAGTATATTACACACATAGATGTCAAAAAAACAAAATATAAAAATGGAGGCTTTAATGGAGTCTAGCAAGACTTATTAAGAATCGGCAAAAATGTTCTTTAAAAGTCAATACACACTACGGATTTAAGTAATGAAATAAAACTAGAAAAATGAAATGAACACAACTAGCTCTACAAGAAAAGATAGCATTTGAAAAATGCCAAATGTCCTATTAGAAAATAGAGCATCCCTTACCTTGAGCAGCAGAACGATCATAATTTCGATTTCGGTGCGGACCGGAAAAGTATTGCGGCGTAAGCGGCGCGCGACGTGCCCGCGCGCGGGTACGCAGGGCAACGCGCTGCGCAACGCACACGCGGCACGGCGGAAAGGTACGCGCGAAAATCTTGCTGCTTGCGGACGCACGCGGCAGGCCAGGGCGCGCCAGGCACACATTCTGCGCAGCGCTGCAGCGTTCCGACCACAGCGCGAGGCGGCACGAAGAAAAAAAGAAGACGGTACGCGAAGCAAATAATTAGCAGCCGGCTCTGACTGGACGGATGCTGACCAGCCCGCGTGCAGCCAGGCAACGGCGGGGATTACGGACGACCTTAGATTTGGACCGTCCAAAACGAATGAGCGCCTTGCGTTCCAGTCCTGAACGGGCCCAGAAACAGTTACTTGAACCCTAAGGGAAAGTATAACAGCAACTCAAAAAGATCCTTTAATGAAAGAGGTACTCTGTCCTCTTTAGTAGGGTAGAGATGAGCCATCTAATATTAGGACCGATGAAAAACCCCGACGCCCAAAGCAGACTACAAAATGATCATCAGTATAGTGGTATCAAGATAGACACCAACTGCGGAACAAAAAGTGATGCCCAAACGGAGCCGGAACTAGTTATTTCAAACATAGTACAGAGATGGTACGTCATTCAGAAGTCAGTTTCGTATTCGGGTAAAGATCGATTGTGGTTTCTCATGTGGGATGTCAAGTACATAGAATAATAAATTAATAATAATACACAATAATAATAGACAAAAATACCGAAATATTTAAACAATCATTGAAAATTTAATTAAATCATTGAGCGTAATTTACTCCATTTTGAAGTTGTTATTTGTAAAAAATAAAAAAAACTAGAAGGTATTTTAAATAAATAAATAATGTCAATTATGCATAGCAGCGAAGAAGAACTTATTTTGTATATTTTATAGCTCAAATTGACCCAAATGACTAAAGATGGATGTTAACAGCAGATAAGTCCATAGAACCACAAACGATGCACTAGCTGGTGTAGAGGCGGTTGCTAGGCTACCTCTACTGATTACTGATTTATTTTCTAATACCGGTACAAATATATGTTTCTCAATAAGAATAATTCATAAAATTTAATTAAGAAATGTATTGAAACTTTGATATTAAATTTTAAAACAAAAACGATCATATCAGTGTTGGTGTAAGTGTACGACGATCTGTGTATGGTGTGAGGTGCTAAGTGTATAGTGCTAGTATGTCAATTATAGCTAGTGTAGATGCTTATAAAGTAGTCATAGTATGATATCCGACAATGCTAGTGTAAGTGTACGATGTCGATGTGGTGTGAGGTAAGTTTATGGCTAGTGAGCGTTATGGGAGAGCTTAAGTGTCTTATAGGTACCTGTGTGTATAGGTCGTCATAGTGACTGTGCGTTAGTCGTTTCATAGTGTATGTGCATAAGTGACGGGATGTATAAGTCGCATACGATGTAAGTGTCTAATGTGATTGTGTTGTGTGCGTGTTTTCGTGTGGATGTGATAGCTCATGTGATCTTCAGTACGATAATATATTATTACTATAATATTATACTATATATATAACAACTAAATATATATAAAATAATATATAATTATATTATAGTATGATCATAATCATTATCATTATATATATATATCTGTGATATATATATATATATATATATAACATATTTATATAATAGTATTCTTTATTAGCGGCTATAGGTTCGTTAGAAAAAGGATACTCTAGAGGAAGCATCCATAGCATTGCGTAATATAACACCGAATCGAACCGCATACCTATATCCTAGGGTAACACCCATATTAGGGCTATCTAGCTGGAAGCTAGAAAAAGGCTTGAAAAGCAAAAAAAACAAAAACTGGCCATCAGTTGAGCGACATCGTGGCATCATTTATGGCACTAATTAGCACAACACATTTTACCGTCATTGGCCACTGGCATCATTGGCAGGTCATTGGCCGTGGTTGACTCAACTGGCACTCATCTAATACATCATAGAACACTAATAGAATCACTAGATACTTACGGTGATATGGAACCATCAAAGTTGAACATCACATAAATCTGAGTTCATCAAAAACTACAAGGATCACCCACCCCCCCCCCCCCCCCCCCCCAAACTACAGGGACGGACTCGGTCTCACTGTGAAGAAAATTGGTTCTCAAAATTATCCCTGAAGACCAGGGTTGACGAAAAAATTAGGGTTGCCGAAAAATTAGTGTTGCCAAAAATTGTGGCAAATTGCCATGGAAGATCAAAGGGTGGTAGTGTGTCTTGTACGGGTGTATAAGATAAAGTAAGTGTAGTATCTTGGGTGAGTGTAAATGTCATAGTGAATGTGTTAGTGAAGGTGTGTGTGGTGTGTGTGTGTGTGTAGTTGTGACCGCTGTGTATTTCGGGTGTTAAGTGCTATGCTGGGTGTGTTGCGTGACTATAATAGTATAGTGTATGTTGTGGATGTAGTAATCTGGTAGTGATTGTAGTAAATCTGTGTGTTAATAATCTGTGGTGTGTTAGTAGATCTGTTGTGTAGTAAATCGTGGTGAGTAAGTAAATCTGTGTGTGTAAGTAATCTGTGTGTGATGTAGTAAATCTGTGTGGTACAGTAATGTACGAGAATACAGGGTTGACTCGAAAATTTGTGTTTTCAGAAATGCATCCTGAAGACCAAAGTGTGACAAAAATTGTTGCAAAATTAGGATGCAAAAATAGGGTGGGCAAAATTGCCATAGCTGCCAGGGTTGGTCGAAAGTAGGGTGGGCCACGTTACAAGGTTGTGCGCCAAACCGTTTGCGCAACCTTTGCTTCGAAGAGTTGCAAAAATTAGGGTGCCGAAAAGTGTTGCCAAAAGGGTTGCCAAAAATTAGGGTTGCCAAAAATTGCCGTGGGCCAAAATTGGCGAAAATTTGGCGTTCTCAAAGTCAAGGTCAAAAAGGTCAAAGGACCAAAAAGGTCAAGGTCAGGTAAAAATTATGGCTCAAAAATTCAGTTGCCCAAAACAGGTTCAAAAAAGAGTCAATGTCCATCAAGGTCAGTCCAGGTCAAAATTTAGTCCCAGTACGACTCCCTACTACTACACACGCAACTCAAAATATTTCATTTTCTTTGACAGATATTTCCTAAGCTATATAGTTACCCATAATATATAGTGAAATTCCTTTTTTTAAATATAAAAGAAAAGGGTGAAAATAATTTTCAATAGTAAAGCTAGGAAAAAATTTCACTATAAGCAAAAGGTAAAACAAGGAGCGAAAATCCATGCGTAATTGTCTCTGTTAAAATCTCTCTATGGTAAAGCAAATTTACCAATAAAATATTCAAAAAATCAAAGGATTGAAATTTTTTATCTTATAATGAATTTTTAAAGTATTTTGAATACTAATATTACACAAATTAAAAATTCATATAAGTTTACCTACAAGAAAATTTAATTCTAAAAGTTTTACTATCTCACTCTATTACTGATCGTCATTAGTCTTATACGTAGCTATGATCTCTCTTTGAGGTACTTGTGTGCAACTTCTTATCTATTGTGCTCTGCGTTGTATCATATACACTTCCACGCTGATACGTAGATCTTCTAATCTCCTTATCGATCATCTTTCGCATTCTTTATATTAATATGAATCCATGTTTAAACTCTTATAATGAATTTTCTAAAATTTTGAAATTGTGAATTTTAAATGTGTTCAATTATTCCATTATTTTTGAAATCTTTCCTTTTCAATTCTCATATTACGTTTTTTGATTTATGAATATTTATCTCAATTACATTGAAATTAATATCTCGTGATCAATCTTAAATAACAACAAAATAAAAAATTGGTGGAAGTACCTGTCAGAGCCTTCTTTAAATTTGAAATGAATCCTGTTTATCTATATATGAATTTTTAAAGTCTCCATTTTGAAACCTAAGCACCCGAAATTAAACTAATTATACTTTTCAATTGTATTATTCTAACGTCTTAGTTGTAAAAAAATGAAAAATATTTGAGTGTAGTGATGTTAGTAGTAGGGAGTCGATACTGGACCTAAATTTTAACCCTATTTTTTGATGCCGTTACCTTTTTTGAACCTTACCTTTTTGGATGTTATGTTAGTCAAATTTTTAGACCTTGACTTTTTTGCCTTTACCTTTTTGGGCTTGACCTTTTTGAGAACCCAATTTTCGCACCTTTGATATATAGGTAAGTTTTGGCAACCCTATTTTGCAACCTATTTTCAATGGCACCCTATTTGTTCGGCACCCTAATTTTTGAACTCGAAGAAGGCTGCGCCAACGTTGCGCCAGCAACGGTTGACTTCCACCCTATTTTTTTTGACAACCTGTGGTCGTTCCATGGGTCTATTTGGCCCCTATTTTTTGCCATCCCTATATTTTTTCGCAACGCCTTAATTTTTTGTCCAACCCTTTGGATCTTCCAGGGTGCAATTTGACACCCACAATTTTTTTCGGTTCAACTTTGTGTATTCTTACAGTAACATTCTTACACAAATTTTACTTACACTCACACCATTTACTACACACAGATTTAATTCACTCAACATATTTACTTACACACACGATTTATTAAACACACACACAGATTTACTTAAACACAGTTTACTTATCACTCACACAAACTATGTCACTTATACACACTACACTATGACACTTATACCGCACGACACCCAAGCATAGACAACTTGACCACACCGAAAATACACAGCGCGGTCCCACACACCACAACACACACACACACACACACACTACACTTATACATACATTCACTATATCACTTACACTCACCCATATATACTTACACTTACATTTACATTTACACACGTACAAACCACTACCACCTTTGATCTATTCCATGGAGTCACGTTTGGACACCCTAATTTTCGCATCCTAATTTTTCGGCACCCTATTTTTTCTGATACAACCTTTCGTCTTCCAGGGGCTAATTTTGAACCAAATTTGTCGGCAACCTTTTGTATTTATTTTTTCCAGGTAAATTTTGGCCTTGTAGTTTTTTTTGACCTTGTACTGTTTGATGACTCGATTTATTTGATGGTTCAACATTGCATGTTTCAATCACCGTAAGAAAGTATTTCTAGTGAATTCTATTAGTGGTTCTATAGAGTATTAGATGCAGTCGGCCAAGTGTGATGCCAAGTGCAGGCCAATAGGAGTCAATGTGCCAAGTGAGTGCAATGAGTGCCAAGTGAGAGATAGTGCCATATGAGTGCCACATAGTGCAAAGTGAGTTTGTTTTTTAAAGGCTTTTCTAGCACTCCTACAGCATGATAGCCTAATATGGTGTATACCACTAGTGTTATAAGGGTAATGGGTATCGATGTGTATCTTACAATTGCTAGGATGCTGGCCTACAGGAGTGCTAGTCTTTTGTCTAAACTATATGCCTTAACTATATATTATATATTATATAGTATATATAATAATATAATAATTATATATATACTATATATATATATTATATATAGTATACTATATATATATATTATATTAATATATATATTATATATATATATATATAATTATATATTTTTACTTACACACGACACACAACACACAAACACACCACACACACACACATAGACACTTACACTATGCCTTAAGTACACCCTATGTACTCTTTCATCAGAATACACAGTTAACGCACATTCACTATGAACTTATATCCACACCATATGACACTATAGCACTATACACTCTCATAGACCTACACTAGCCCCCTATACACTTTACACTCACCTCACATAGACACTTTACACCTATAATACATATTACAACTATGACCGTATAAAGCACTTACATAGCTAGAATCTTACACTAGCCAATTACACTTACACTCACACACACCAGATACATTTACATTACACTCCACACTCATTTTTATGCTCAGCTTATGCCTCGACATTGATCCTCAACTTTGAGGTTCATCTTTGATGGACTCATCTTTGATGGTTTCCTTTAAGGACGAATCTACGGCAATAGAAATTGGGTGGTTCCTATGGCGTTTCATCTTTGACTGGCTCTCTCTACCCTAATCAAGAAAGCAGTTAAATTTAATGTCTTCCCTATGTTCATAAAGTGGCACGCCAGGACGGAGCATGCGCTCCTCCAACGAGAGCCACGACCGGGTTCCGTGCCCCGGTCGCGGCCCCATGTGCAATATTTCCGCGTACCCGCCGCCGCGCGCGACACGCAGCGCATATTTCCGCCCGTACCGCCCGCCGGCGGACGCCCGCAGCGCATATTTCGTCGTACCGCCCTCGTGCGTCGCAGCACGCAATATTCGCGACCGCGCACAGTTGCGCCCCAGGCGCATATTCCCGCGCGACCGAAAAATATGATATCAATGTAAACTATTCAAGAATTTCTTTTCAAATATATAAAGTGTTCTATTTATTCTATTAAACTTTTTTATTTAAACACTTTCATTGTAAACTGTAATATTCACCATATTTTATATTATTTAACTTAATACTTTTTAATTTAAAATTTTAAACATTGTATGTAGAAAAAAAAAACAAGAGTGCCTGATATATAAACTTTTTTACTACATGTACGACATTTCATTAAAAAATAACATTCACATTATTACAGTAATCATAAATCAATAGAGATATTGACCTAACACCTAAGGCATTAGTATGCTTTTGTTTTAGTTATACTGCTTTAATCATTCTTTACTCTTTACTCACAATTTATACATTACATCTAAAGCCAGTTAATCAGAATCAAAAGAGAGTGTTACCTAGCGCATGGCTTAGTATGCTTTGTTTTTTATATGCTTTGCTTTAAACTCATGTGTTTACTGCTTTAACATATGTTTATCTATTAACTCATATATTATTAAACTTACATCTAAAAGCATAAATCATAATCATTAATTGTTACTAGCAACAGTGATTAGTATGCTTGTGTTTTACTGCTTTCCTGCTTAAACTCGTGTATTTACTGCTTTAACTCTATGTTTTACTGCTTTAACTCAATGGTTTTACTCTTTACTGTTTAAACTCATATGCTTTACTGCTTCATCTCTGTATGTTTTAACATATGTTTTTTATTGTTTAATACTTTTATTTTAATTATTAACATTGTTTTTAATTTTGATTTATAATTTGATTGTATTATTATGATTATTTTTTTATTATTTATTTTATTTAATCTATTTTATTTTTTATTTTATGTTATTATTATTTATTATTTTTATATTTTTTTATTTTTTTGATTATTATTTTAATTATTCATTTTTTTATTATTACTATAGTGTTATTACTTCATGCGTAGGGTTATTATTATTTAGCACACACACACGCAACAATACAATTATATTTTGGAACACACATTAACCCTCCATACACTTACACTCACCCCCACATCACCACACACACAACTACACAACACACACCACTCACCACACAGCACATTTAACCAACACTATTGACACTTAATTGCCACTATGTTACTTACACTATGACGACCCTTATACCCTATTGCAGCTTCTATACCACACAACTTCACTTGACCTATATGTCTTTCCTGCTAACTCAGTTATGCTCCCTGTACCTGCCTCCTAACTACCCTTTACTCTAATTCCCCACGACTCCTCATCCCTAAAGCAGTACCTACTAAACTCAAATAGAGCGTCCAGCTCCTACCCCCCCCCCACCCCGCGCCCCCCCCTCTCTCCTTCTCTCCTCCGCCTTACTGCCCCTCTTCTCCAGCTAACCTCATTGTTTTATGCTTTACGTTTTACTATTATGTTTTACTGCTCTTAACTCATCAGTTTTACTGTACATCCTCTAAGCAGATAATCAGTAAATCAATAAGGTATGCCCCTAGCAGAAGGGATTAGTATGCTTTAGTTTACTGTTTACTGCTACATATCTTTCTGCTTTAACGCTTTAACTCATATGTTTTACTGCTATTAACTAATAGTTTAACTGCTTACTGCTTATAACTCATCTTTACTGCTTTACTCAATATGTATACTGCCTCATTACTCATATATTTATTAACTTACTACCCAGCAGTAATCGTAATCAATGAGGTGTTACATAGCATCAAAGGGGTTATGCTTTTGTTTTACTGCTTTATGCTTTAACTAATGTTTATGCTTTACGCTTATATATTTTTCTATGCTTTAACTCATATGGTTTTACTGTTTTACTGCTTTTAACTCATCTGTTTTACTGCTTTAACCCTATCTTTACTCTTTATCATATATTTTATACTTAGTTTTGGATTAGTTTAATATTTTATTTTATCTTTATATTATTTTTATTTTTTTTTATTAAATTATCATTATAATTTTTGTTTACAATATTATTTTTTTATTATTATTTGTTAAGTATAAATAAGTGTTCGAGGCCTGATGTCTATTTTAGAATGACTTTAACACAGACACACCGCACCAAAACCACACCACAACACACACCACAACACACACACACCCACACACACACTTAACACAACACACCTACACCTACAAATACACACATACACACACACACACACCCATCACACACACACCACAAACACACACACACACACGCCTAGACCCACCTGTTTGAACATAAATAAGTTCTTGTATGACATACGTATAATTTATACGCCATTTACGTTTTGATTTAAAGCGACATGTGGATCACTGATAAAGAATACATTTGCAAAGTTTCTTACCCAATCGTTATTGTCATTCTATTTAACACAATTCGTTTTGCCTGTTTACTTTTTTTGTTTATTAATTTTATATAATTCAGAATAATTTTTAGAAAGAGATAAAGATTAATGAAAAAAATTATTTTACGTACCTAAGGGGTCATTCAACTAACTTACGTCTAGAGGGATGGTTGAATCCCAACCCAAGCTATTTGCGTTTTTTCTTATTGACTTACGCTTTACTCATTTGTCATTTAAATGTCTGAAATACAAAAAGCATCTAGTGGGTATTTTCCCACATGATTTTAAAATCATTGTTTTTGATTTAAATAATAGCTTTATTGTTACCATTTATTTATTCGCTCAATGTTTAAAAATATTTCAAAGTTTTTTTCAATTCAATTCGATTTTACTTTATTTATATTAACTTATTTTTTTAATTCTCAAATTACAAATGCGAAACACGAGAAAACAAAATTCGTACTGCTGACATATACGAATGAACCTCGCTCTGAAAGGTGAAGACATCTTCACCTAACGTCTATGATAAACCTTTTTGTACCGGGCGATTTAGCCTACACGAGATCAAATATAATTTAACTAACTCTTTCTGTAATGTGGAATGCGCCATAACTATCGTTAGGCATAAATTTAGGCTAATTGAGGATAAACCTTTTTGTATCCCGTGCTGATTTAAGCCCGACACTCCGGCTCGTTTTTCCGCTCAAACCTAAGCGCCCGACTAATAATTAAATATTTTTCAAACTGCTCTGCTTGACTGAGAATTCTCAAACATTTCGAGTAAATCTTGATTTGTTATTTATTAACAATTAGCAGTATCTTTTACCGCAAGCATGTGTGCGTTCGAAATATCTTTATCGCTTTTTGGTTTAGTATGTAAAACTGTTTTTTCATATTGTAAGCCTTACCTGTGATTGGATGAAATTGCTTTATTCTTTAATTGTTTTGAGCAGTATTTTATTACTTTAACCCAACTTCATTTACTCATAGTCGTTTAGCTAGTTAAGCGTGAAATATTCTGATTTTATAAAAGTTTTTATATTTTATTAGTGTGTATCATATTTATAATAAAATACTACAATGAGGACTATTATTTCCCTAGAATAGGATAATTAAGTAACTCATAATTTAATATAGTAGCACGTGAGCAAAAACGCAAGACGCGCAAGCGCGACCCGGGCGGAACACGCCGCATGAACGCGGCTAATATAATTGCTCGCAATTTCGTGTGCTGCGTATCGGTTTATTTCATTCGTTCTATAATTTTTGTATCTTTTCTATATTATGAGTCGTCCTTTTTATTTATTTTTTGAGACATTTTTAATTTTTGATGAAATACCATTCCTAAAAAAAATTTCTTGATAAAATTTAGTTTTGAAAACATTCAGTTTTGTAGAAAAAGTTTCTTATATTACTAATTATAACATATTTACCAAAATAAGTTTGATCTTGGGGGAAATATTTCCTCTTTGTAGCCTTTAGTCCTATTACTTTAAGGTAATGTAAAACAAGTTTTAATGCCTTAAACTACGCCTACATAGGGCATAGAGTTAATGTATAGAAGTAGTATCCCATTCCCTCCCTTTTCAACGTATGTCTTTACGGTTTATTCCTTTCTCTACAGTTTATTATCAAAGAATTATTGCTAAAATTATATATACATTAATACATTTATTACACCATAAGTTTAAATACACAATGTGCGTACATGCATAATAACTTCCCTCCTTGTACAACATTATAATCTCTATATGGAATCCAGTCTGGTATCTATTACTATACTTCATAATTCATCGAAGATGTGTCTAGTCTTCTATATCAGCTATTGATGCTCGTCATCAATATTCTTGGTTTGTAATATAACATACTATACCTAGACATTTTAAATAAAACTATGCGCACATTACATATGTTATATATTCCGAAAATTATACCTTATACAGTAACGACTAAATAATACATTACTGAAGTGGGGCCGGCAAAAGATATCATCTCTATTGCTATGCCTACCACTTTGAAATACCGCTCCACATATTTCCGCCGCGTCGTAATATTACGCGCGGTTCATCGGCTGCTCGCCGTCGGTCGCGCTGTGCGGAGGGCGCCTTGTTTTGCTTTCACGTGAATCTACTATATAATCTGTGAGTTCATTATTATCTATTCCGTGAAATATATATATATCCTCCTGATTAATGTATGCATATATGTATACTTAGTAACAATCAGGCCTACATATTGCATAGATTCGTTCAAAACCTTTTTCAGGGAAACCTTGCGCAATAATTTAAAATGGGTGGGATTTAGTTCCATCAGTAGGCGGAGCTTCTGTGAATTACTACGCAGTCCCAAAGAGGTAAATTTGTGTTTTGCGTAGCAAATTCTAAGAAACCAAATCATATTGATTTAAAAAAAAAAATTATTCTTTATTAATAATTTAAAAATATTTTAATAAATTCACTTGCAATAATTTAATAAATTGAATAAAACTTATACACAAGCTCAATGATAGAGGTAAGATAATATACTGTTTTCCCGCCAAAATATACATTTAGAGAATATGCGTTCGTTTGTTCTTCCTCATATACTACGCTTTGTTACATACATAATCCAAACTCATTCAATTCACCCCTTTCGGATCTTTCATTCTTGGATCATCTTCAATACCTAGTAACTTTTCCATCTATTCCTGAAGATTTATCACTCTTATACCTTTATCCTCAACCCTCATAACTCTTCCTTATATAACTAATGGAGCTCATTCCAAAAATACCTATTTCTTCTTGCACCACTCTCATCCAAACCCATTACTATCCAGTTTATTCATCTTTATACTGTGATGTTTATAGCTGATTTTTCCGAAGTGTTCCTTTCTACACATTCTATTCTTATGCAGATTCCTTTTCATTCATTCTCTTACCTTTTCGTCTGGTTCTTCCAACAAGAGCTTCCTCTTTCACTGTGTCTATTACGTCCCCTGTTTATCTACTCCTTCACACTGTGTTCATTTCATATATTTTTTTTGCTGCTTCTTCCTTATTTTCTTAAATAATTACAAGACATTTTTTTGGAACCTCCTCATCACTGGTTTTTAGTACATTCAACCAGCTATTTTTAAATTTCTCATACCTCTGAAATGTAATTATCATCTTCTTTCTTCTTTCTTCTTCATTCACCATCACCTGTGGCACATCCACATACTTCCTTTCCACTACTAACAATTAAACTTAGCTACTTTCATTTTCGTATGCAGTACCTCACTTCCTACTTGCACTGATTTTTAGCAGAGCATAGGTCAGAGTATTTTCAAATTTATATTCTTTGTTAGGAGATCTTGTTCTGAAGATCTCGCAGCATCGTATAGAGTATAAGAGAGCGTGGTTAGATTCTACATTTTAATATCTTTCCCACTGCTTATTTGTACTTATTCCAATACATAAATGACATCGCACTAACTTAATCTTCATAAAACAAACATAATGATCTGATAACCTATCTAAACCTCTCATGATGTCATATAATCAATTAACCTCTTCACTTACTTCAACACTCTATTCTGTCTACCAACCTCAGAAATCATCAATACTTTTCACATAAATACTGATCTATTTTACCTACACCAACTCTAGTATACATATGAATACCATATCCTTTTGTGTTTATTTAGGTAAGATATATTAACCTATACAACACTACCCTCTTCTCGAAAATATTGATCGCTTTCTTCCATTCATTTTCTCCGTACCCGAAGAGACTCTTGTATCTTTAAGTTGATCGCTTTACGCCTTTTTGTCCACCTTTTAAATTTAATTTATATTTTAAGGTCGTCACCAGACACATCAAATTCACTGAAGCTTGACCTATTACTCACCAATCAAATCATCATTCAAATTATTCTAAATACATCAATTACCTCTCTCCTCAACATTCAACCCTCAGATGTGACACATTAAATGTCACACTCACACATCAAATTCTAAATACTATATATTCACTAATCCAAAATTTACCATTTGAATTCTGAGTATGACATCATGTATATAATATTATATATATATATAATACATATATATCAAAACTAAAAAAGCAAAAATCTATAACCATAAGCTTCAAGTGCCTAACTAGGATCACTCATTAGAATCGCAATAACTCCTTTCAACTCCCTCTTATTTTACTTTCCGCTCTAGACACCACACAATCCCATCCTCCACATATCCCCCACAACCCCTTCATCCTCCTCCAAATCATCACTCTTCTCCTCTTCTTCCCAATCATTAATTCACTCTGACTTCTAATGTACCTATATACTATCACATATACGACATTAAGCAATTTTTTACGCGAAATTATAGTAAGGTTACTTACGGCGATATCGCGACTAAACTCCGGGGTATATATATTCATTAGCAGTCCTGGCATAAAGTAGATTATAATTGATAAGGTGGTAAATTCACCATGCACATATATCATTGAGCCCTTTAGACCGCCTCTACGTACACAAATATATACAGATAATACGCTGTGGGCATTATCACACTATCTTCATCCCAACAACACAGGGGCCATAGAGAAAATGTATTTCTGTAAAAAAACTGTGGATAGTAAGCGCAAAAGAAATATATGCGGACTCATATTGAGGGCACTGGTGAAATGTATGGTGAGGATAATATACAATATTATATCAAAACCAAAAGCCCAAAGGGAGATTCCCATCGCTTCGAGTCCTCTAAGTGCAATCTAATCTACTTCCTCTGTTAAAATATAATAATAATAATAATATATAATAATAATAATGTATAATAATAAATAAAATAAAATATATAATAATAATCAATAATAATAAATATAATTATACACAATAAATTATATAATAATAAAAAAATAATATTTATATAATTATATATAATTATAATTAATTAATAATAATTATAGATAATAATTATAATATATAATAATAATAGAATAATAATAATAATAATAATAATATATATATAATTAAATTAATAAAAATAAAAATATAATAATAATATAAGAAACAGCAGTAACTATTAATAAAAATAATTTTTATTTAGTGATTTTGTTAATTTAATAAAATAAATAATATAATAATTAAATAATAAATATATAATAATAATCTAATAATAATAATATAAATAAATTGATAAATTAAAAATAAAACTAAGTATAATGATTATATTAATTAAATAATAATAAATATAAATTAAATAATAATAAGTAATATAATAATAATAATAATAATCTATATAAATAATAATAATAATAATAATAATAATAATAATATAATGATAGAAAATAATATATTAATAATTATATAACACAATTGATAGAATAGTTTAATGATTGAGGCTTTGACATGAAAGCAGTTAAGACTTTAAGATAATTTTATTGAAGAAATTAAATCTGAGTAGCAACATTTTCGTTAGTAAGGGAGAGCTGGGTCGATATAATATATATATAATACTATATATATATATATAGTATAATATATTATATATATACGGTGTAAATATATATTATATATATAATTATATATATAATATTAAATAACTTTTAAGGTTAATTTATTATATAGCCGGAAAAGTTATTTTATTTCAAGAAGGTTATATTATTATTTTAATCGTTATAAGTATGTTAATTAACTATTTTCATACTAATATAATATAATAGTAATTAATATATATATTATATATATTATATAATATATATATAATATATTTATATATATTTATAATATTATATATATATATATATATATAATATATATATATATATATATATATAATATATATATATATATATATTATATATATATATATATATATATAATTATATATATATATATATATATACATCTATATATATTGTTACTATTATTATTATTATTATTATTATTATTGTTATTATTATTATTATATTATTATTATTATTATTATTATTATTATTATTATTATTATTATTATTATTATTATTATTATTATTATTATTATTATTATTATTATTATTATTATTATTATATTATTATTACGTCCTAACGCAGTTTCCCCCAATAATGGGAGATGACGTCAACTGTAGATTCATGGGAAAACACAATTAGTTCATGGGGGTTCCCATCCTATGCAGCTTTTTTGAAGAGTCCACTTCTTATTCTTCTTTTTAACGTGCTTTTGTCCATATTCTGGGTCAGCACGGAGGGGAATGGAAGGAAATCGAGCTTTGGGGCCGCCTATCATTCAAACTGGCGCTACCGGGTGCATACGACAGAGTTTTTTTCCATTCCCCCAAGGGGTTAAAGACACACACCACTATACTCTATTAGATATTGCATATCCTATCTGTTTTATTGTCAAAATTTTGCTTAGTTATTAAAAATTAGCGAAAATATCAAACTTGAATATTTTGATACTCCTCCAACGAACTTAATAATATTGTTAAACTATGGATCAATTTATACATTTTTGAATTTTTCGAAAGAACTTAACATGAAGTTTTGTTGCTGCTCCACTTCAATTATTAAAAAAATATTAATTTTTCTTTGATTAATAATTTCGATTAAAATTTTGAATTTCGTTGAAATTATAAATTATTTTCTTAACGAGTTTTATAAATTTTTTATCTCCTCCAATGGAAATTCTAGCCACAGCACTGGTTTCATTCCCTCCGACGAAAAGCCATGCACATCTTTCTATAAAACCTCTCCTATATAAATATATATATTTTATATATATGGTTATATTTATAATAATATTGAAATTATATATATATTATATTATATAATATATATATATTATATATTTTATTAATAAAACACAATTATATATTTAATACATAAATATTAATACTTTATTATAATAAAACTATACTAAATATTAATAAACTAACATTTTTAAACAGGTTTTACCAGTACTTTATTTGAGTGAAATTATAATAATATATATATTAAAACTTTTAATTAATATTAATGAAAGCTTCTAATTAATAACATATTTTTATATTCATGCCAACGTTAATAAATAGGGAGTTAATTCCTAATGTTATTGCATTATAAAACTGCACATCAATTACTTCATTACTCTATATCTAAAATAGTATAATCTATAAACTAGTTATTAGTGTTTATATTAATATATATTAATGTATTTAATTACAACACTAATAAATATAATAATAATCATAACTATATATTTATCTTCTTAACAACAGTTATCATAAATTCATATTCTATTATATTTATATAATACTATAATACTAATTATAATAATATTCAATAGACAAAATAAGAATAAGTTTTTTTTTACGTTATTAATTGTACGTATAATTAAAATATATAATGAATTTTAGCTTATAATTCCATTAAGAGCTGACAGATCTATTTCTTTTTCACCACGAAAATGGGGTTATTAAAATAGGAATATATTCACCGCTTAGCAATATGATTGAGAAGTCTTACCATTACTCTGTTGGCTACGTTGTTACCAATTCAATCAATATAAGTTTTCAATAGGTACTTTTGATTTACACAGACATGTAAAAATATCCTTTGTTTCCAGTTTAGGTGGATCTTATATGTTTTCCAATAGTTAGATTATATCTTTCAAACAAACACGATTAACATTACACAGTTCAAAATGTCATATGATATTAACAGGGAGAACTCTTTAACCGGGAATTATCAATGGGGTAGGTATAAAACCTACATATCTATACCTTTAACTTTTGGGAAAGGGGTTAATTAATTGGCCATACTTTAATCTAAATATTTAAAGCAACAACTTTAATGATGGTTGAACATGCCACTGAGGTGTGGATCTAACAACCTAGTTTTGGGGAATAAGTTTCAGTATAATACCCTTTGAGTGGCTGGCCTGAAGACGTTCAAATTTTTGGCGTGTATTTGTCAGATTGTCTATATAAATTCTGAATAAAGTCCAATATTATCACGCCCAAGAGGCCTGAGAATTTCTCTCCTGTGTCATTTAGTTGGGAGAATAAATTATTACCACTATAAGGGTAAAGTAGGATTTATGCTTGAATAAATGTGAAGAGCAGATATAAGCACATGATATACGCATTGCTACAGTTAGCCCGTGTATTCTTCTAATCTAAACTAGAATACCGTTTCAGTGACTTCATATTTAGTAATAATTTATAGAGTAATACTGATAAAAGTATATAGTCACACTATTCACATTGACCAAATGACATCAATGCTAGATTACATTGATTGTAAACTTTTAATTAACTGAAAGTGTCTGTCCCATAATGAGCAGAATGTATACAATCAAAATATTGGCTGATACTCATAAACGTAGAGTTTTTAAAATATTCGCCAGTGAGCTTTCTATTCTACATGATTTTAATAAACTCATGACACATTGTCACTATATCGACCACACTCGCTAATTTCTCTTAGAATTAAATAAAAGATTCCTATATTTGATCTTGATTCTTCAAACTCTGGATTTTTCGTGCTATTTTTAGTGTTGGAATCTTGTGCCATGCAAATTTCGTCTCAAGTTGAGTTAAATGTAATATGATCACTTTACCTTTATGCACACCATCTTGTTTCATAAAGCAATTGAAATAAAATTGACAACAAAGATGTTAAGTATAACAAGATGTTGATTCTGATTTGGGTTAGATAGACCTTCAAAAATTTGGATTAATTAATTTTGGTTCTCTAATTCATAAACTGGATTTTTAACACTTTAACTTTTACACCAGAAGAGGATATGAATTACAT